>OX393549.1:37911288-38192174 GCA_947650365.1 Chamaelirium japonicum
AAGTCCTTTGATCATTGATCTCCGTAGAGACTTGTTGAAGACTCTGAATTTGAAACTTTTAGTCTTTGAAAGAAGAGATTGTGTGCGTGATCCTTCCTGACTTGCTATTTGGTCGGTAGGACTAGCGGTGCTTCACTCCTTAGTCCTTCTTTGTGTAGTCTTTATCTTCATAGAGTCTTCGTCTTCTTAGAGTCTTTGTGTCGTCTTTGTCTCCTTCACTTGTTGGTACGGATTATCCACAGATCCCAAAAATATCAAAAGACTTATTTTCCTTCATCTTCCCCTCTATTTATAGAGGGTTAGGGTCCTTAGGGAGGGAAGTTAATAGCTTCCCCTGGGAGGTTACACAACCACCATGGCGTGTTAGGGTGTGGTGTGTGACGAGCTCCTGCACCCGCCCGATCGCGCCTGCCAATCGGGGATGAGTGCGATTCACAGGTCAGGGCGGGTGCGGCTGCAGGCACGTGCCGCACGCACTATGGTACAGCCCAATGAATTTTCTCGGTGCTTCATTTGGAATACATTCAGCTAGAGACCAGAGAGTGCCCGACTCTGTCAATCTACAAGTCATGTGCTGAGATCTATGCCCAACAACCAGAAGTTATGGTATCAGGATTAGTCCTCCTTAGTTTGGTGCACACTGGGTGCCGATACAAGTTTTGGATCTGAAACATGGAAAATGAATTTCCCTAGTTTTACTGAATGAAAGTTTCCATTGTAAATCAACTGATTTTTGGCCCTTGTGTTGATTCCAAAGACTAGCCCCTGACTTGTTAATTTACATGATATGATAGCAATGTGATTTTCAGCATATTGAAGGCCTGCCGCCCCTGGAATCTGTAGGATTGCATCGAGAAAGTGGCATCACAGTTTCTGCATATGCACAACTTGTTTGGCTTCTCTGTCGTTACTTCTGCTATATTATATTGATTTCAGGAAATTGTCATGTTACAGAACTAATTTTATTCCTCGCTTTCTCTTCCGGTTATGGATGGATATCCTGCAGGTTGGGCACTTCGGATGATTTGCTTCATACGATTCAAGAGAAAATCAAATGGGCTGATACAATGAGTGAGGCAGACAAGAAACACCGCAAGGAAATTGAAGACAGGGTGGAGGATGTGAAGAAGACCCTCAAGGTGAGCACCATGTTTTGAGTGTACATATATAGTATTAGATGAGTGATGCTTATGTTAGCTTATTGTGGTAACAGTTAGTTAGGCTCCGTTTGGTTCAAAGCATTCTGTGAGATATCATGGTTATGAGGTACTAACCTTACCGTTCATTTTGCGGTATTAAGTTGCTTCAGTTACGAGGTATCCCAGAGATACCAAATTGACTTACTATACCGCCACCGGATACTGCAAAACAAATGTGGTATGTCATACACGGTATTCTGAATACTTACTTCAAAGCGACTTATTGCACCGGATACTTCGAACCAAACGGAGCCTTAGAAACTCTCTCTCTCTCTCTCTCTCTCTTAATATATGGTATCTTAGACTGTTTACCACACGTATATCTAAAAAGGTACCATTAGTTTCTAATTGTTACCACAGTAAGCTAACATAAGCATCTCTCTCTCTCTCTCTCTCTCTCTCTCTCTCCTTGTTTAGTATTAGATGGTATCTTAGACTGTTTTCCATCACACGTATCTAATAAGGTGCTTATTGAATGTGTGCAATGTCGGTCGATGTGTCTTACTTACTTGGTGGCAGAAGCCACAAAATTTAAGCAGGCCAACTTTGACTTACGAGGCCACGAAGAGATCATCTACTCTGAGCCTGGAGGAAAAATGATGGACTATGAAGAGGAACGCATCCGGCCAAAGAGGTAATTCAAGCACCTCATCCTTCTTTAATCGACTATCATTTAACAGCGTGACTACTGCTATGCATATTTTTCCTATTTCACTATAGAACAACCTGAGAAGAACCCACCAACAACTTAATCTCGTGTTCTGTGTGGTAAAACATTCTCCATCAAGGAAATAAAAAATAGTGTGAAGCGTACACCCTAATTATGAGGTATGTATTCATCAGTTATGGGATCACTTGCCTTTCTTTTTCGACTCCACTATCATACGCCACCTGCAAGAACCGTCTGTTGCTTTCTCGACTTAATCTCAGGCATAAGCCATCCATTCATTCCATGCCTTGGTGCGCATAAATTATTTGCAAGTGCAGTTCTTCTCTTCTTGATCTTTGCCAATCCACGCTTTGAATTAGATCATTGGTTTCACTTTCGTGTGGGTGCCATGTAGCTTAGTTGGCAAAGTCTCATGTTCACTTGCGACCCGACACCATTCTCTCTAGAAAAATTTGTGATCTCAGGTGTTTGGACACTCCTAATCTTCTCTCATGATCTGAAACGTTGCAGGAGGCGGCATCCAATGGGATAGAGGCGAAGGGGGGTCATTGCGTATTTCTATTTATTGTCGGATTTCTGTTTTCCCTGGTGAGGGTGCCGCTGAATCGAGCATTTCTCTACAGATACATTAACTATGCTGTTTCTATACCCTCCCTTGGTATGGTCGTGAATTTGGGTTTTATCCTATCACTGCCTCAGACTCATTCCCGCTGCTCTCATCAAAAGGAAAATAAAAAGCGACTTTTCTTGCTGAAGTCTGGTAGTCTGGAAGAAAAAAAAAAACTTTTCTTTTTCTTTTCCATGTTTTTCTATGCTTTTTGCCAGGGAAAAGTTTGTACAAAAACTATTTCTTCTGCGGGGGCCACACTTTCCTGTTAATCAAGCACAGAGTGGGTTTTGCAGACAAACTAGTATTTCTTTTCCTTTCTGTGGACCCTTAGGCGGCCAGTTCGTGCTGAGTGTTGTTCACCTGTCGGGTTGCCTGCCATCGGGCGGTCGTGATGCACCCGCCTCCTTTCCTGGGTGTTGTCCGAAGAGAACTTTCTTCCATGAGAAATGCCATTCTTACCCAAAGAGTCTTAACCGTGGTGTGATCACAGCCGTCCGTTTTCACACACCTAGGGGCGTTACCAGGAATTTCTTGTTGTGGGGGGGGGAGGGAATGCAAAGTAAGGTAAATTGTCAACCAACTAGTGCATGCCAATCGGCACGAAGCGGGCGCCTTCGGTGCCCCCCCTCCCCCCCCCCCCCCCCCACACACACACCCACCCACCCACCCACACCCACACCCACACCCCCCCACCCCCAGCCACACAACCCACCCAATGGGAGAAAGAGAGAGAGAGACGGTGAGAGAGATCTGAAGGGGGGGGGGGGGGGGGGGAGAGAGAGAGAGAGAGAGATCGGAAGGGGGAGAGATCGTGGGAACGGCTCATCCGTTCGATTATATCATATATAGAGTTCGTGATTATTATTATTTTTTTCGATGCATCCCACTCATGTATCGATTGGATGGGATGAATAAGTTGTCTCCGCGCGATTTTAAGGATGGCAAGGTTGTAAATAACCCGAACTTTCCTTACATGTTATAGAGAAGAAGATAAGGCTTGAATGGTAATGACAATGGATCACGAAGCAAATGAAAAATTCATATTCTTTTATATGACTTAGTTATATAGATTGCCCAATATAAATCAACAAATTTTGAAATTTTGTGACAACATTCAAATAGCCTAGGTCGACAAACTCCAACATGTACCACAATCAAACATCCCACAAATCCACAATAAAAGAAACCAAATCAAGGGGCTCTGTAAAAAAAAGATTTATATCAACTAAAATATTATCAAACAAACTAAAATATTCATAAACAAATATTCTAAAAGAAGAAGAAAAAAAGGATTTTTTTATTTACACCCTGTCACCCCCACTTTTATGTCAAAATTTGAGTTACACCCCCACCTTTGTAAAAATTTGATTTTACCCCCAATGAGTAACTTGACCGTGAGCAACACTTTAAAAGTGGGGTTTTTTTTAGTTACACCCCCACCTGTATGTCAAAATTTGACTTACACTCCCACTTTTAGCCGGTAGCTTCACAGTGAAGTAACAGATTGGGGTGTAACTCAAATTTCGACATAAAGGGGGGGGGGGGGGGGGGGGGGGGGGGGTAAGTAAAAACATCTCTTTCACCCAAAATCAGAATCACTATCGATAACTCATGCTAGAAATTCACCAAAATACACCAAAGACCTCACCTTTCTCACAAACCCCAGCCCTTCTCCAACCCAAAACCCAAAACCACATATCTCGAATCTCAGATACAGACGAAAATAAGCAAACACACAACAAAAGAAATTGAAAGCAAGGGCTATTCGTGTCGTCGTCGATGGTGACAACTCTTGGAGACCATATAGCCGAAGCAGCGGCATGCGGAGTCCATGAAGGCCAGGAGATGCAGGATGACTTGGGCCCGAGGATCCAGTTGATGTCATTGCGGTTGTAGAGCTCGTAGTCGAACCCTGCCAGCACGTTGATCTTCTTCGGCGGGTCCCCGTCTTGAACAATGATCGGACCTCACCTATATTGCTGGAGAGGAGTCACTCTCTCACACGTCGGAGCGGCTACTGCAGGATAACGGAGCGCCGTTAATGGAGTGGAGTCGACTCAAACCCTTTACGGTGACGATGAGAAGAGGTGAGGGCGGCGGCAGGGCTCACAGGGTATCCGGCGTATCGGCGTCGGATTCAAATCGGATGCCCCCCCCGCTGGTGGCCTCCCTTAACTCCATCGATGACCCCTCCCTCGAGCAGAAGGGCCTCGGCGGCGGCGCCTCTGTCGAGCACGTGGGCCTCTCCCGGATCTCCGACGGCCGGATCGAATCCGCAGCCGCCGTCCTCCTCCACTCCCTCTCCTTCCTCCCCCATGCAGCCCAGCGCCGCCTCCAGCCCTGGCAGCTCATCCTCTGCCTCGGCTCCGTCGACCGCACCGTCGGAGAGAGAAACCTCACTGGAACGACGACGGCGAGATCGGAGAAGAGAGAGGAGTCGAACCTGGGGTTGGGGGGGTGAGATTGTGTGGTGATCACAGTTATTAGCGATCATAGGTGGGGGCCTGAAATGAGATAGAGAGAGATCGAATGAGCTGTTAGGATATAACTAACAGATAGTGGGGAGTTCTGATCTCCAGTCGTAACGAATAGATCGTGGGGAGCAGATCTCCAATCGGTTGGCCTTGGTGGGTGTACCCCGCGCGAAGCACAGCCGTAGGTTGTGGCTAGAGTGCGATTCACATTGGGTTGTGAGGCTGTGATGCTAGCCGGGTTTATCGGCCGGGGCCGACCGACTGGAGGAGATCTGAACTCAATCATGGGATATCGTGGGATATCCGATGGTTAACGGAATGCACTTGAAGAGAGAGAGAGAGAGAGAGAGAGAGAGAGAGAGAGAGAGAGAGAGAGAGAGAGAGAGAGAGAGAGAGAGAGAGAGAGAGAGAGAGAGAGAGAGAGAGAGAGAGAGAGAGAGGGGGGGGGGGGAAGGGAGGGATCGGAGAGAGAGAGAGTGGTTTACAACCGTTCGATTTGATCGAATGGATTTGGTTTTGAGAGATTTTTGAAGGATTAAAATGTGTTTGATACATACAATTAGATCGGATGGACAACTTGTCTTCAAAAGTTGTCTCAGATGATTTTGAGGATGGCAGGGTTGTAAATAACCTGAACTGCCCTAACATGTTATATAGATTGTTCACCTATCGGGTTGCCTGCCATCGGACGGTCGTGATGCACCCGCCTCCTTTCCTGGGTGTTGTCCGAAGAGAAGTTTCTTCCATGAGAAATGCCATTCTTACCCAAAGAGTCTTAACCGTGGTGTGATCACAGCCGTCCGTTTTCACACACCTAGGGGCGTTACGAGGAATTTCTTGTTGGGTAGTGGGGGGGGGGGGGGGGGGAATGCAAAGTAAGGTAAATTGTCAACCAATGATTGACTGATAAAGTTTCACTTTTATAACACCATATGTATCCGTTGACTGGGAGTAAGCTATTCACCATATCCTATAAACCGGTTCCACCGGATAATTTGAGTCACAGTCGTTTGTGGTCTGCTAAAAATTTATGCCTTTTCATTGCTTGTCCTTATCTGTTATAAGAGCATTTTTGCTACCCGATTGATTTGTTACAATTGCATACAGCCCAATCGTGGCGTGCCACATTGTCCATTAAAAAGGCACAACATGAACTCTTTACTGACCCGATCATAGTCATCTATTGCACTCCAGCTCGATCGATAGATTGTACGTAGCCCCAACAGGCAGGGCAGGTAATTGTCTGATCAGGTAACAGACAATTGTGATGGTGTATGTAGAGGAAAAAGCTAAGATGGGGTTGAATAGCATTGATCCCAAAAATCAATGTTTCATGTTTTACATTTTATTCCTCCAGTAATCATGTACGTCAGTGCGTGCCAACTAGGGCTGGCAATTTCGAACCCGACACGAAGTTAGCGGATCTGGGTCAGGGCTAAACGGGTTTGGGTCGTAAACGGGTCGGGTCTGGGTTTAGGGTCTGGACATGGTAGACCCGGGAAGACCCGTTTAGTATTCAACGGGTCGTGTCGGGTTTACACACAATCCGATACTTTAATATATAATACCAGCGGGTCTTTCGGGTTAGGTCGGGTCGAGTCGGATTGGGTCGGATCGGGTCAACTGAATAGTCCCGGGTGATAAACGGGTCTTACCGGGTCTTATCGGGTCTACCCGTTTATTAGCAGGTCGGGTACGGGTTTAGGATCTAGACACGATTAGTTAAACGGGTCGGGTCCGGGGGTTTTGGATACGAACCCGATTAGACACGACACGAACCCGACAAGCCCCGACCCATTGCCACCCCTAGTGCCAATCAAGACTTGCGATGGCTGCATGTTTCTGTGCGCCGTGTCACGAGGAGGGGGCAAAAGCAGATTGTTGCAAGCCTGAACATGTCCATACATAACCTATAAAGAGAATCACAAAATTCTAGGCTGATAGCTGCCCCCCCTTGGGCCTCATCTAACTCCGCCCATGCACCCATCTAGACAAGTCATCGCACCCTTCCTTCTCTGAGCGGCAGGCAAAAAGGTGCGCCGTGAATGAATGCCACGTCATTCGATAAGAACTAAGACTTTCGGGATGAATGGTATACTGTGTGGGGCCCACGTGCCTTGGCCGGGGCCCATCCTGTCTACATTCCGGGAGCTCGGATCTCCTCCGGTCGGTGGACCTGTGCGCATCACAGCCGCACGATGGCAGGCGACCCGAAGTGAATCGTACTCCAGCGACTGACTATGACCGTAGGACTTTGACCCGGGCCCACAAGGGGTGCACGTTCTCTCGCAGTGATGGAGAAGGCCAAAGTTGTGAGGTCGGAGTTGTTTTCGGATTGGAAGGGCGCAGAGTTGTGTGACTCCGAAGCAAACCGCCCCCTTCGTCGAACCCAGATGCCGTTGGACTCGGCTGTGTCGTGGAATTGACCACGCCGGAATTCTAGGGTTCCGGTGCCGTCGATTTGAATGCTGGTCTGAAAAGTCAAAGACGGTCTTCAGGTTGAGTCAGCATACCACGGGGACATAAATGCGTGCGTGGGACGCACCGCAGGATGTCAGCGTTTGTGTCACGTTTCTATGTTCAAATAGCGTTTCCCCGATTTGAGCGGGGACGCAGAATGCCACTTGTGCGGTCTACACTCACTTTCGTGTTAAGCATGCGAGCCCACAATCTTGTGGCTAAGACGGGCTTTCTCTTCACGACAGCTAAGGTTGGGCCATAGGAGATGATGGTTGGAGGGGACATCTTTGGTGGCAACCACCCTCTTCCTAATCTATTCAACCTCGAATGGCTGTTCCATGGCTGAATAATCAGATCCATTCAGCGCTACCCAACAAGCTAGGCCTTCCTACCCGCCATCTTGCTTTTTAGGTTTCTTGGTGCGCCTCTTGCCATGTCATGATGCTCTCATCGGAGCTATTCTCCGACGGTGGTCGATGTCATGTTGACGGCTGGCGTGCAAATTCTCGTCAATCTTTCGTGTAGCCTTTTTAGACAGAGCTGTGCTGCATGAGAAATTATTCGGTGGAACGGGTGTATATGCTGAACCTTCTGATGCAGGCGTTAACGGTGGAACTTCATGACATCCATGAGCGGATCCCCCATGCATCGGTTGGCTGTGAGTGAGTGGTTCCACTGGATAATTTCTCGTGCTCCGTGGCGGACGCTAGGGTTGGGTAATGATTGGGGGGGGGGGGGTTGAGAGGGAGCATCTTGTTAATTCTTGTTTAGTTTAGTTGGCCCATTGATCCAATTGATTATGATTATGAGGGCCATTTGGGATTCATGCCCTTGCACTGCGATTGGACCACCGCCGCACTAACCAAAAGATCTCTTAAAATTTACGAGGATTTCATTTCTCAATGATAATGATGTTGAGTTGATTAGTAGATAATCTATTGTCTTAAAAAAAATGTGGATAAGATCATTAAGGCTTGCAGTTAATTAATCAAGGGCACTAGGGCCTTAATTATGTCACTTGCCAGAATGTAATTTTCAAAAAGGGTAGGGGGTTTTTGGGGAATTTTTGTTGGATTGTGTTGTATTGCTTGGTAAAGAAATCTCTTGTAAAAATATCTAAGGTTTTGTTCCATACTAGATATGGACAAGTTTGGAGTTGAGTATAGAGCTACCCATGTGCCTTGAGCTGTGTATGCTTTCCGCATAAAAATCGATTTGAATCTTGATTCATCCATGAGAGATCCTACTTTTAAGAATTTCGGATCGTTACTCTAACCAAAAGAATCCATGGATAAAGAACTAGAGCGGATCACAGACTTCGATACACGTTCCCCAGACTTAGTTTTCACTCTCCAGTGTGATATCCAGAAAACTCACATAGAGATATATATCGTTATCCGGGAGGGGGACCAAGTAACGTTATTTATAACCTTTATGATTTCTCAATATCAGAGAACTCAACAGATCTGATGGATGAGGATCGATATCAAAATGAAGCCCGGTAACCCAGAGCATGTATACATATGGAAGGCCAGATCAGCAATCACCTATGTCCATCTTTATTGGGTTTCAACCTTATTATGGGTTGTGGACCTCATGTGTGGTCACGTGGGTCATATCTGGAAGTCCACAGCCTTTCAGAAAGAAGCTAATATGCCCACACAACTCGGCCAACCTGACGGTTTAGGCTTGGGCTAAAGAAGTTCAACCCGACCTAGGGTTGGGTTCGACTTGGACAGAGGGTTCAACCCCTTAGGTTGGGAATGTGTTGACACCTCAACCCACCCGAGTTACAGCCTAAATGTAGGTGCATAACAATAGGTCGACAAGGAGCAGCTTCAAGAAATATGGATCTTGATGAAGGGACAAAGCAGGTATATTGCACTCGTGATAACTCAGCCCATAGAAAGTACTAAACAGTGATGATCACCCAAAACCTTCAGATAACTCAGTCCTAGAGAGAGAATCGCAAGATAAATTCACTAATCAATCAAGAAATACAACTAACTCCTAACTCTCTCTCTCTCTCTCTCTCTCTCTCTCTCTCTCTCTCTCTCTCTCTCTCTCTCTTATCGGGATCAAGGGATCGATCTGCCTCGATCCATTGGCACACAAACAGAAGGATACAATGGTTAGATACTCCACTCATGCAGATGAAATCGTGCTAATTTTTCCTTCTGAAGTCTTCGAAGATTCCTAATAAATTGAGTGATACAGCCCAATAATACTTTACGTAAAGGAAAATTCTATGGATTATTAGCCTAAGACCCCTCTAACTAACCCCACATTAAGATAAATCCAGTGAAAATTTTCATTTGAGCTCTAGCCCCTCTAACCGATCCAGTATTGAGATAAACCCGTTCCTCTTTTTTTTTTTTTTTCTTCCCAAGAGCACCTTCACCTCTCTCCCCTCTCGATCGGCCATGCCAGTCGGGTCGCCTAGTTCGGCAGAGGCGGATTCGGCTGTGAGCGGCAGAGGCTGAGGCTGAGGCAACTGTGAGCGGTGAGGGAGGAGGTGGAGGCAAAGGCCACCGCGAACAGCGGTGAATGAGGCAGAGGCGGCCGCGAGCAGCAAGCAGTGGAGGTGGCCGTGGTTGGTTTAGGTTGGGATTTCTAGGTATATAGTTCATCCCATGGTCTGTATATCTCACGTTAGGTACTGGGGGGGGGGTTGCGGGTTCGGTTAGGTCCAACGAGGACGGGGTGGGGTACGATTAGGTCCAGTGGCGACAGTGTTAGGATTGATGTGTTCTAAGCTTGTAAAACTTTATGTTTTGGTCTAATAAAGATTGATAGTTATTAATATATGAGATGCATATAGGTGCGTAACATAGTTACGTGTTCTTTAGAGAACAGAGAGCCATGGTTATATGGTAGTCCACTGAGTTGAAGACTAAGTGGATTGGTCCCGTATAACCTAAATATGTTCGCAGCTATGATCAGGTTGGTCGCCTCATCATGGTAAGCTGTTGGCGATGACAGTTTATGGAATGTCTTCACCATGGTCATCACCAAGCGCAGTGTCTGTGGCTGAACGGAACTAACACGGTGTACAGATCAGTGAGCAGACACTGGTACACTAAGCCGTGTTTCTGCTTAGGGTAAAACGGTCCTAAACCCTGAGGAACCACGACTGATGGACTAACCAGTTGCGTGGTGCTTTGGCGCACCAATGTGTGAGGGTCCATATGTAGTGATCCAAAACCACGGTGTACTGGGTTACCCGGCTGGCGTTGCATTAGCGTGTCACTCCTGCAGGCCATCCACACCCCTGATGGGAGGTGCGTTCCTTGGTGTGACTTACACTGTACCAAACCCAGGCCTGGTGGTCATCAGTTTGACTGTTGACCGGGTTCGATTACTCGACGGGGTAATCAGAGGTACGATGTATAGGTTAACCTGGAAGGAACCAAGTCATATGATCATTCGAGTCTGACGGTAGTCTTCACCGCTCGAAGTGAATCATGGCATCAAGTGGAGGGACAGCGGGTTTACCACTACTAAGCGGAGAGCAGGGGTATGATGGAGAACATAGTAAGTCTGGGTGAATTGGAGTGCAGCCTGCGTCGCACTCTGGGTGGCTACGCAGGTTAACTCGAGCTCAGAGGATCGATGGTACACTCGAGTAGTGTGTCGATCGAGCTTGAGTTGGAAGCCATGAACCCCGGTCCCTGATGGTTCCACCTTATCAACATTATGTACGGTTCTTGAACCGTCTCCTCGGAACACCATAAACATTAGGAGGAAGAAAGAAGTATACGCTCCGTGTGTGCTTGGCACTAGAGCACGGTAGATGCGTAACTACATACGAGTACTAAGGGTTGAGCCCGAGACTAGTGCAGAGTCGTATGTAGTAATCCCTAGCCATAAGTGAACTTCGCTGCATAGGTGCGATGCACCGGGGTATGTTGCGAGTTGACTAGTTGACTTTGCTAGAGGCACCCTCCGGTGGCCTCAGTTAATAGTAGGTAACTAGTAAAGATCACTTAAGAAGTGGCCGCTAGGTATCACACGCTAGAAATGGTTAAAATGAGGCGTCGGGGCGTTTTGGTAAAAACCTCACTCTGCCGGACCTCATTGTTGGCCGACCCTAGTGGTGTAACACCTTGCTAGGGCCGGCCCTATGATGTAGGGATAAGAATCCCTCATCTATAGGGCCGGCCATATAGATAGGGATGGGGCGATAAAAACGGATAAAGTCGAGCCCTAAAAAGTGGGAAAACGGATAAATACGCGGATAGATAAAAAGGAGATAATGGAGAGATAATGAGAGGGGGTCATTATCCCCTTGGATCCTTATCCAAGGGGGTTGGCCGGCCCTATAAAAGGACCTATGGGGCATCGGCCCCATGTGCTTGAAAATCCGAACCCCCCTCCTCTCATCTCTCTAGTTCTCTCCCGTTTCATCTCCCGTTTCCCGCTTGCTACTTCGTCTTCCTCGCGTGGAGTTCTGAAGAAGAAGGGTCGTTCTTCGGAGGCACTCAGAGATCCGAGAGCGACGTTCCGTGCATCGTGTGAGATCAGGTGAACAAGAAGGTAACATCTCCATTCGTACCGTCGGCATCTTCGCGAACGATCTTCCGTCTCCATCGACAAAGAAGACAATTCTCCGCGGTTAAAAGATCCGCACGAAAGGTATGTGTAATCTAACATGTAGATCTAGCGAGCATTATGATTTGCATGCATGCCAGTTAATCATTACGCTAGATTGCCGTTAGGGGTTTTTTCGATTCTCGTGCATACACATTCACACATATGTAGATTAGTTTCAAAGAAAGTTTAAATCGTGTAACGTGCACCATGAATGGTCTTTCGACCGCCAAATCGCTTCCGCTGCGAGCCTCTGACCCGGATTAACATCCAACAATTGGTATCAGAGCCGCATTAGTGGTGTGCGTTTCATGTTTTTTTCATGAAACCAACATGTGTGCGCATGATGAATGCGTGAGATCATCGGGGTTCTTACGCTTAGATCATGCATATGTATAGATTGTGCTTGTTCTATTAATCATTCTTGCAGGGCGCCGCTATAAAAATCTAGATCTATGCTTTGTGCTTGCTACCGGGGGTCGGACCCCGAGTTAGCAATTGTCTGGATTTGCTTTCTGTGTGTGGATATGTAATTTAGCCGTAGATTGGGCGAGTGATGGGGGTTGACCATCCTCGGTTTCCCATGGCCTTTTTTCTAGGTATGTTTTCTCTTCTTTCTAGGAAATTGTGTACGAGCGAGCACTTGCTCGAAGCGTACTAGAATTTTCGGTTACAGATCGAGAAGAAAGATGTGCCAAAGAAATCCACCATCGGGAGCGGAAGCGGAACCCTGGAGGATGAAGACGATCCGGCAAAGTTTTCGCGAGCGCGACGGAGGAGCCGGACCGAGGAACCTTGCGAAGAAAGCTAGAGGCCTGCGCTGTGCTAATTAGGTTCAGGGGTCGGACCCTGAACTTAATTCAGTTTTAATGGTTGCTTTCTTTAATTAGTTCTTTATGCTTCATATCGAACCCCGATGAGATAATATGATTATCAGTTTTCAGAGGGATACCTTTCCCCTCCGGTCCAAACGACTGTTTGAGGTTAGGATCCCGCTAGATGACGCCTATTATTTAGTTGACTTTTGATGTTAGTGAGATCCCATCACATATGGTTATGCCACCATTAGGAGAGCACCCGACTAGTCGGGTGTGCCTATTTGGCCAGCATCGAAATCAAAGATGAGATGGAGATCCATTGAACATCAATTGTCAAATCTATAATCAAGGTGCCATGACTAGTGGGAGTCCTTTCCAGTGAGTCTGACTCTAGGATTAGCTCCAGAGCATTAGCGTGATAACCAATTTTGCAAAGCATCGATATTCTTGGAATATGTAATGTGACCCTTGAATGGAGAAATCCACTTGAGGCAGGGACTATGATATTCCGAGAGTGATTAATGCTAGGCGAAGGGCTTGAACGCTAGTGGGAGCATGGTGTGACCAGGGTCTAGTATTTAGGAGGTCGCTACCTTTGCATTTGCATAAATTCATACTCGCAAAATAACCCTCAGAATTATAAGGGATGCAAGAGAGGACTTTTATAAGATCCTCTGGCCTCCACGGCCAGTCGTTTTGTGTTTGGATGGGGATGCATAACTTCACACCCCCTAGGGTGGGAGCTGTGTGTTTCCATGCCAAATTACTTAATGACCTCCCTGAGGATATGGCGATTACGGGGCCAGGAGAGAAGGGCTTTTCATCCCACCCTAGTGGAGGCCGCATGAACTCCCGTGTCGTAATTGCTTAGGCTCGTGGGTAAGCATCCTAAGTACACGTGAGGTATTCGTTGCGAAGACAATGGTAATCACGTGGTACTGGCCGAAAGATAACCATGGTCCATCACAACCCTTAGTTGGCAGATTTGGATAGGGTCAAGGAAAAAGGCCCTTGTAAGCGGATTGACGCTGTATGATGCCCCCTAGGGCAGGTACAGTCGATTCCGAAATCTTACATACATGGTTAATTAATCCATGGTAATGACTTCGCTTGAGGGTAGCGTTAACATATGGATATAATTAGCTTGTTTTAAAAAATCCATAAAATAAGTTTTTTAATGCATACTCATTATTCAATCTTTATTTTCAGATGACTAAGTTAGACCCCCTGTCCGCTATCCTAAATGACCACAAACTTACCGGTCCCAACTATGAGGACTGGAAGCGCAACCTGTACCTGGTCCTAAGGATTGGTAAACATATGTCAGCCCTTAATGACCCTGAGCCAGATTTGCCAGGACCCAATGCCACAGAGGCACAGTTAAAGGCATTCACTGACTGGAAGGAATCTAATGAGATATGTAAATGCTATATTATAGCATCCTTGCAAACAACTCTGCAGAAGCAAGTCGAGGAGATGCCCGACGCTTCTGACATGATGTTGTATTTGAAGGAGATGTTTGAAGGTCACAATCGCGTTACGCGATACCTTACCATCAAGAAACTCGTCGGCACTAAGATGTCCAATGGGACGCTGGTTCGGGAACACATGATGAAAATGTTTGGGTTTCAGAACGAACTAGCTACCATGGACATTGTGCTAGAAGGCGAGGTGATGACAGACATCTTCCTCTCGTCACTGTCTAGAGCCTTTGAAGGCTTTGTCACCAACTTTAATTTGAACAAGTTGGCTATGACAAATGCAGAGCTTCTGGGAGCTCTCCAGGCAGCTGAGGATGGCTTCAAGCAGAAGGGCGAAGCACTTCACGTGCAACGCAGATCCTTCAAGAAGCCTGGTAAACCTCAGGGCAAGAAACATAAAAGGAAACCTAAGTCACTGCCTGTGCAGGACTCTAATGGAGCCTCTGGGTCTGGAGAATCAAAGAAACCGGGCACTAAGTGCTTCCGATGTGGCCAGAAGGGTCATTGGAAGAAGGACTGCAAGAAGCCTCAGAATGCTGGTGAAGGTAATATACAACTCTTAGTTGTTGAATCATTTCTTTCAAGTAATAGTACTTTTGCTAGTTGGATTGTGGATTCTGGATCCACTAACCATGCCTGTAACTCTCTTCAAGGGTTTCGGGAAAGCAGAAAGATTGCTTGATGGAGAGGTGACCTTGAGCATGGGAACTGAGGCCGTGGCTGCTGCTGAAGCTATTGGAAACGTTAATCTTAGTTTTTCGAATAATAAGACTTTGACTCTTAGAGATGTTTTTTATGTACCGTCCTTGAGACGTAACTTAATTTCTGTTTCTTCTTTAGTTAATGAAGGTTATTCAGTTTATTTTGATGCTTCTGGTGTGTCGTTTAAACTGAATGGAACTTTTATAATAAGAGGAATGGTTCAGAATCATCTCTATGTTGTAAGTCCTAAATTTGAAAAAGATAACATAATAACTTCAGCATTTAATGTTAATTCATCTAAGCATAAGAATCCTTCGGAAAATTTAACCCACCTGTGGCACTTACGACTTGGGCATATTGCCTTAGATAGGTGTGGGCACCGAAATTAGCCTACGGATTGGACCCGACCCGCATGCGAAACTCGGCCCGCACACAACGGCCCGCATGCACACTTGGGCCCGCATGCGAAACTTGGGCCCGCACACAACGGCCCGCATGCGAAACTCGGTCCGCACACAACGGCCCGCATGCACACTTGGGCCCGCACGCACACAACGGCCCGTATGCGAAACCCGGCCCGCACACAACGGCCCGCATGCGAAACTCGGCCCGCACACAACGGCCCGTATGCAAAACTCGGCCGCGCACAACGGCCCGCGTGCGAACTCGGCCCACGTGCGAACTCAATTTGCACGCCATGGCCCGACCCAAAGCAAACGGGTCCCACCGGACCCGCAACTCGGACACAAAGAGGGGGGCCCACCGGCCCCCCCTTCTAGAAAACCGTGCCCCCCTCTTCATGGAGAGGTGGGGCCGGCCCTAAAAGAAAAAGAAAAGAAAAAGAAAAAGAAAAAGAAAAGAAGAAGAAAAGAAAAGAAAAAGAAAAGAAAGGAAAAAGTCAAAACCGCCTTGATGCGGGGGGAGGTGGCGTGGACGTCTACACAACCGTAGATCCGCGACGATCCCTCGATCCAACGGACAAGATGACGTTGCGTCGCCATCCGATCCAAAAGTGCAACAAAAATAACAACTCGATCCTTGAAGATCGAGTCACATCTAGCCCATAACCACCCCACCTAAAAAGGAGGGGATCAAGTTTGTTTCCCCAAATAAGGGAACAATATCTTGATGGTTATGGGGGGAGATATTGGAGGAAACAAAAAGATTTCAGCCATATCTCTCCCAACCTCCCCCCTTTGCCTATAAATAAAGGGGGTGGGGGAAGGCATCAAGGGTCGAAAGCTGAAGAGGAAAAGGCTCTGCAAAGACGAGCTCCAACGCTTGAAGACCGAAGGCTTCACGAGGCACGGCAAGCATATCCTACGGGAGTCCTTGGCCCTTCAAGTCCTCATCAACGTGAAGACCTTGCACTCGAAGATCAAAGCTTCGACTCCTCGCACGAAGAAGAAAGCTTGGAGAAGAAGACCCGGAGTCGTCGTCATCCCGACTTCTCCAACGATCTTCATCAACTCCGAAGAAGCCATAAGCAAAGGCCGGAGAAGAAGATCGAAGCCGACAACACCCGTCGTCTTCAACAAAGGCGTCGACTCCTCGCACGAAGAAGAAAGCTTGGAGAAGAAGGCCTGAAGCCGGTGCTACCCCTGCCGTCTTCGTCAACAAAAGCCGACGCTACAACCGTCGTGCGGAGACCGGTGCTACCCCTGCCGTCTTCGTCAACAAAAGCCGACGCTACAACCGTCGTGCGGAGATCGGTGCTACCCCCACCGTCTTCACCAACAAAGCTGACGCTACAACCGTCGTGCGGAGATCGGTGCTACCCCCGCCGTCTTCATCAACAAAGCCGACGCTACAACCGTCGTGCGGAGATCGGTGCTACCCCCGCCGTCTCCACCAACAAAGCCGACGCTACAACCGTCGCACGGAGATCGGTGCTACCACCGCCGTCTTCATCAACAAAAGCCGACGCTACAACCGTCGCATAGAGATCGGTGCTACACCCGCCATCTCCAAAAGAAGCCTTCAACTCCAATCAAGCCAAATACGCCCGGAGACGAAGTCAACGTCACAACCGTCGCCAGGTCCGAAAGCCGAAGACGAAAGAGCTTCGCAAGAGAAGCTCCAACGCTCGAAGACCGAAGGCTTCACGAGGCACGGCAAGCATATCCTACGGGAGTCCTTGGCCCTTCAAGTCCTCATCAACGTGAAGACCTTGCACTCGGAGATCAAAGCTTCGACTCCTCGCACGAAGAAGAAAGCTTGGAGAAGAAGACCCGGAGCCGTCATCACCCGATCGCTCCAACGATCTTCACCAGCTCCGAAGACGCCATAAGCAAAGGCCGGAGAAGAAGATCGAAGCCGACAATACCCGTCGTCTTCAGCAAAAGCTTCGACTCCTCGCACGAAGAAGAAAGCTTGGAGAAGAAGACCCGGAGCCGTCATCACCCGATCGCTCCAACGATCTTCACCAGCTCCGAAGACGCCATAAGCAAAGGCCGGAGAAGAAGATCGAAGCCGACAATACCCGTCGTCTTCAGCAAAGGCGTCGACTCCTCGCACGAAGAAGAAAGCCGGGAGAAGAAAGCCTGAAGCCGGTGCTACCCCTGCCGCCTTCGTCAACCAAAAGCCGACGCTACAACCGTCGTGCCAAAGCCGGTGCTACCCCCACCGTGTTCATCAACAAAAGTCGACGCTATAACCGTCGCACGGAGACCGGTGCTACACCCGCCGTCTTCATCAACGAAAGCCGACGCTACAACCGTCGCACGAGCATCGGTGCTACCCCCGCCGAAAAGTCAAGACCGACGCCACAACCGTCGAGGAAGCCGAAAGAATAAATAAGCCTTGAAGAAGTAACGCCAGTCGTTCGAGAAGAAGATCGAGTCAGAGCTAAAGTCAAAGCCGACGCAAGAAGCCAAAGCAAACGCACCGGTAAAGCCCGCGCTAAAGCAACGCACGTGCCAAAGCCAAGCAACTACGACGGTCACGAGCAAAGCACCGCACGTTCTAGCCGATACGACGCGAAGTCCGGAAGAACTAAAGCATCGCAAGTCTCTACCCGCCTACGTTCAAGCGCAAGCGCCAAAGCAAAGCAAACGCCAGAGCCAAGCCAAAGCTACGCCAAAGCCGAAAGCTAAAGCCAAAGCCGAAGCCAAAAACACGATCGACGCCGCGAACCGACGATCAAGGACGCCGAGGTCGAGCAAGGATCGAGGAAGACACGAAGACCAAGGAACGAAGCCCAAAGCCTCCCTAGCCGAGAAAGCGCGAAGCACGGAAGGGACAAAATCAACGGCGGAAACTCCTTAGCCTCTCAAAAACCCTCACCCTGTAAAGACCTCTGTCCTGGGCAACCCCTTCAGAGCTCTCGCACGAATACCACGTGGAGACGCGGATCAAAGGGACCCTCCAGAGGATCTCTCCCACAATCTCCTGATCAAAGAAAATTTGTAATCTCGTGTGATCCGCAATAAAGACGACCCGAATCTTTTTCTGCGACCACAGATTTCTGGCACGCCCGGTGGGACCTCCTCTCCTTTCATCCGTACGTTTGAAGGAGTTGCTTCAAGTTCGCCATGGCCGGAACGAACGATGATACGTTTGCTCCAACAAGCCTCTCACCTATCGCCGAGTCTCCACTACTCCAACAAGGCGATCCAGAAAACCCGGTGGATGACATTCCCCCGGTAGTACGCGTTTACACTCGGCGTACTCAAACTCTTGCGGACTTCTTCACGCCAGAAACTGCTGCTGAAGGTGCTCGCCAAATCACCAATGAGGCCTTGGTGCATGAAGAAACAAGCCTCAATCCTGGAACATCTGTCCAGAAATTTGGGGAGGACCAGCCCCAACCCCGAACCCGTTCGGGTTCTCCAGCGGACTTTGCACCTCCCTTGCCGGGGGCAAACATCCGTCATCAAGCAGAAGCAAGTCAGCGTAACTACGTCTCCGACGACGATGGCGAGGGTGCAGGAGTACAACATCGAGATGTCCTGCGGCATCATCCTCCTTCCGCTCTCCAGCTCCAAGTCATGCAAATGGGTGAACACATGGCTCAGCTCACCCGACTAATGGAAGAGAAAGATCGTCACATCAACACCTTGCTTCAGAGGCTGAGTACCAGGGATGTCGCAACATTCGGTCAACCTCCTGCTTCTCCAGTAGCTGCTCCAGCCCCGTCTCCAACTCCCACTCTTGCAGAAGTTGGCCCGGCAACACTAGCAACTGCTCCTGCACTTTCCTCGGCTCCCTTGCCGGTCTCGATGGCCGCGCAACCTTCAGTAGCAGCAACGATGAATGCCCAGCAAATACAAGCACTAGTGGCTGACATGATGCGTTCCCACGGCGGCAGCCTACCTCCGATCACGGCGGCATACTCAAAGCCTTACACCGCAAGGATCCAGCAGCTGCGCTTCCCTACCGGGTTCCAGCCACCAAAGTTTCAACACTTCGACGGAAAGGGGAACCCAAGGCAACACATTGCCCACTTCGTCGAAACTTGCAACAACGCCGGCACATACGGCGACGAGATGGTGAAGCAGTTCGTTCGCACCCTCAAAGGTAACGCTTTTGATTGGTATGTTGACCTTCCTCCAGGATCCATTGACAGCTGGGATCAAATGGAAAGAGAATTCCTCAACCGCTTCTACAGCACTCGGCGCATCGTTAGCATGACCGAGCTTACTGCCGTCAAGCAAAGGAAGGACGAGTCAGTAATCGACTACATCGATCGATGGAGGAATCTCGCCCTGAATTCACGAGACCGTTTGTCGGAAGACTCGGCTATCGAGATGTGCACCCAAGGCATGCACTGGGGCTTACTCTACATCCTCAAGGGGATCAAGCCTCGGTCCTTCGAAGAACTCGCAACTCGAGCCCACGACATGGAGCTCAGCTTAGCAAATCGCGGGGACTCGAAGACCAAAGACTTCCTGAAGGTGGAAAAGAAAGACAAACCGCCGGCACCCAAATCAAAGCAAGTTAACGTCACCGACATCGCCTCGGCCTCCAAGCCACTCAAAATCAGTGGCAAACCGGATCAAGAAAAGGGAGCTGCTATACCACCGCCTCCATCTCAAAGACAGTCAAAGATGACTCTAGAAGAACTCGAGGCCAAAGAGTATCCCTTTCCAGACTCGGAAGTCTCCTCCATGTTCGATCAACTGCTACAAGAAAAGATGATCGAGCTTCCTCCTTCAAAAAGGCCCGAACAGATGCATCGGGTCAACGATCCGCTCTTCTGCAAATACCATCGGCTGGTTAGCCATCCTATTGAAAAGTGTTTCGTCTTCAAAGAAAAGATCATGGCACTCGCAAAGCAAGGAAAAATCGAGATCGACTCCAGCGATGTTGCAACGGCAAACATGACGTCCATCACCTTTGGTTCGTTTCAACCAGTACTCGTTGCTACTCACCAGAGAAGGCCCAAGTTGCGCATCAATCGCCAAAGGCCAATTGCAAAGTTAGCTACACGACGGAAAGTCTCAAGACGACAGCAGTACGCTCCTAAGCTCGCTGAGGAGGAAACGTCACTGCCCTGGGGGCAACCGTCGTCTACATCAATGTCTCTCTCAAACAAAGCTATGTCCCAGCGGAATCTCCAGACGAGGTACGAGGAAGGAGACCCGGAGGTCGGTCTGTTAGGCCAGCCCTCAGGTAAATTCGACTACTACGTCCTCTATTCCAGACCTTCGTCTGTCTCGATGGAAGAAATCAAGCCCACCGGCTGGGAGTCAGAAGGCGAGCCACCAAGGTCCCCAGAGGAGCAAGGCTTCCCGAATCACGGAGAACCCACGAATCTCCAGACAAGGTACGAACAAGGAGACCCGGAGGTCGGCCTGTTAGGCCAGCCCTCAGGTAAATTCGACTACCACGTCCTCTATTCCAAACCTCCGTCTGTCTCAATAGAAGAAATCAAGCCCACCGGCTGGGAGTCAGAAGGCGAACCACCAAGGTCCCCAGAGAAGCAGGTCTCCCTGACCCATGAAGAACCTACAGCTGCCATTCCAGACCTTCACCTTGGTAACGAAGAATCCACTGATGAAGATGCCTGGGTCATGTTGCCCCGCAGACGAAGGCCATGGATGCCAAAAAGTCGCAAGCTCGATCGGGTAACAAGGAAGCTTCCAGAACGAAAAACTTACAAAAAGAAAAGCAAAGCTCCAGGAAGGAGGGGATTCAAAGTACCGCCGGCAGATCCTGATGATCTCCTCCTGCAAAACCCTCCAGAACCGACAACGTTGCAGGAGTTCTTCCCCGATTACTTCCTCCCATCTGATCAGCAATGCGAAGCCTCCTGTTGCATGGTTGAGATTCACACGGCACCGGAAGAAGAAGATAGGATCAAGCCTTCTGAAACACCGACAACGAGGAGGATGATTTCGACAAAGAAAACACTGCTGCTTGCGATGAGGCAATTCTACACTTGCCACTCATAGAAGCACTACACCTCCCAGAGAAAGCTCGCCTAGCAATGGCCGAGGCTTTGACAGACCCAGACAGCTACAAAAGAAAGAAGAAAAACGCCGAGAAGGACAAATCTATTGTCTCATGTAACGCAGCGATAACTTTCTCGGATGAAGATCTGCAGCTCGGCACACGATTGCACAATCGACCCGTCTATGTCTCGGGATACATCAATGAGAAGCCAGTAAATCGAATCCTGTTGGATTGCGGCTCCGCCGTCAACATCATGCCTATCCAAACAATGCGCCAGCTCGACATCACCACCGACCAGCTCTCACAAAGCCAGCTGGTCATCCAAGGGTTCAACCAAGGAGGGCAGTCCACCATAGGGATCATTCGTCTAAAACTCTCCATCAGTCAGCTTGACACGACGGTTCTTTTCCACGTCATCGACTGTCAAACATCATATCACCTTTTGCTGGGAAGACCGTGGCTGTATGAAAACGGTGTCGTGGTGTCTACCTGGCACCAATGCCTCAAGTATTACGAGGAAGGTCTGGAAAAGTGCATTATTGCAGACGACAAGCCATTCAATGAGGCTGAAGCGCACCTCGCCGATGCCAAATTTTACCAAGCAAAGGACCTTGTTGCAGAAGTCCTTCCAGCTAAAGCTCCTCGAACTCAGAAAGCTAAAAGGATGGAGCAGGACAAAGCTCTGCCAACTCCAAATCCAGTACCACCATCTAAGGTGATACACGAAGTCAAAGAAGTGCTAGCACCAAGGCGAAGAATCCGCATCAGCTCCAAGCCAAGATCCATGAAGCATACTCCATTACCTGTCCAAGCTACGACAGTCTTACGCCTCACGCCTCAGTGGCTTCGTAAAGATAAACCACCACCTTTTGCCTCGCCAAAAGGGATAGTCCAGCCGCTATCGGAAGCTAACGTCATCACTCTGCAAGAGATGACACTGCCACTACCCAGCCTGGGGCAAGCTTCAAGCTTGCCAAGATCCATCAATTCCTTCGAATCCAGCCAACTCACATTCAAGCCAAAAGGAAGTTGGGGACAAAATACCGCCAAACTCCTGTTCAAAGCTGGCTACAACAGAAACAGTGCTGCACATATGAGTACGCTCCTGCCAGCTCCAATACCACACGGGATGACTAAGACTCAAGCCCATTTACTCCAGGGCGGCGAGCAGATCCCACCAAATCGGCGAGGCATCGGCTCCCGTCAAACCCCGATGGTCATCAAGATAACAGGAGAGAAGACCTTCACCTCTAACTACATTGAGGTGAAGTTGGTAGATGAAGCGGAAGAGGGATCGTCAGCCTCCAATGCACGCTCCACCAATATCATTCATCCCGCTACAAAGGGCGTCAAAAGAAGGCGATATCGAGCTCGGCATTGGACCATACCTCAAAAGCAAAAGAAGAGCGTCAAAAACCAGGCAAGTCAAAACCCCATATCAGTATTCAAAAGACTTGGGCCAATCAGACAAGCAAAGCGAAGGTCAGTATTCGACCGTCTGGGAAAGCCACCCACTGAGGTGAGAAAAATCATTCCCACCCACCCACCCAAATCATTCTTTCAAACTGCCAAAGTCCCCGACATCCTTCTGGTGTCTCTTAATCATATCACAATTGCGGACACTTCGGTCGACGAAACTTCTACTTCGGACGACGAGTTGCCACAAGCCCCGTTCGTCCTCGAAGAAGGGGGGCAACCGCCTCTCGTGCAAACACTCCCTCTTCCAAATAAAGCTACATCCCAGCATATGCTCAAAGCAAGAGACGGGCAAAGAGACCCTGAAGTCAGCCTGCTAGGCCAGCCATCAGGTAAGTTCGACTTCTACGTCTTCTACTCCAAACCTCCTTCGATCCCAATGAAAGAAATCAAGCCAACCGGCTGGGGATCAGAAGATGAATCAGTAAAGCCTCCAGAAGAGCAAGTCCTTCCGATCAAAGAAGAGCCTTCGGTCACGGCACCAATTCTTCACCCTGACGAAGAAGATCTTACTGATGAAAATGCATGGGCTATGGCGCCTCGAAGGAGAAGACCACGACGATCAAGCTACAGGATAGCACGTCTGGCCAACCACGAGAAAGATCGGGCGACAACAAAACTCCCCGAAAGAAAGACCTTCAAGGAAAAGAGTGAAGCTCCAGAAAGAAAGACGTCCAAAGTACCTCCAGTAAGTTCGAAAAATCTTCTCCAGCAAACATGCCCAGAGCTGGCAACACTCCAGGAGTTTTTCCCCAGCCGCTTCCTTGAAGTTGATCAAAACCTCAAGGTCTCCGGTTGCATGAGGGAAGTTCACCAAGTGCTCAATGAAGAAAGTGGCACCAACATCGAAAGCATGGGGAGAACCATCGTCGCCAACGGCAAGCACTGCAACGAGGCTGAATCACACCTTGCTGACGCCAAGTGCTACCAGGCCGAAGACCCCGTTGTAGAAGTTCCTCCAGCAAAAGCTCTACGAGCCCAGAAAGTCAAAGCAGCTGCGAGGGACAAAACCTCTCCACTTGCAAAACCAGCAACATCCTCCAACCAGACGGTGCACAAAGTCAAAGGAGCGCCAACATCGAGACGAAAAATCCACATCAACTCCAAATCAAGCTCAACGCCACACGTTCCGTTGCCTACTCAAGCTGCGACAGTCCTGTCGCTCGCACCTCAATGGCTCCGCAAGCCAGGACGATCGCCTTCCACTCCAGCAAAGGAACTATCATCACCATTCTCCGAGGCCAACTTCATCACTTTGCAAGAGATGACACTACATTTACATGGTCTGTTGCATGTCTCGAGCTCAACCGAGTCTTCCGAGTACACCAGCCTCGAGCAACTCGCAATCAAGCTAGGAAACACTCGGGGGCAAAACTCCACCGAGCTGATGTTCAAATCCAGCTGCAACAAAGAAAGCACAGAGCATATGGGTTCATTACCCTCAGTTGCAATACCACATCGCCTGACAAAGACTCAAGCCCGCCTCTTCAAAAGCGGCGAACAAATCCTTCTGAACCACCGAGACATCGGCTCCAGTCAAACTTCAGCAATCATCAAAACTCCAGTCAAGAAGATCTTCACTTCTAACTACATTGAAGCGAAGAAGGTGGACGACAACTGCGAACCAGCGGTGACTCTGCCTGCCAGCGGCAAGTCCCTCAAAAGGTACTTTGTCTAGCGCAAGGTTACCCCCCTTGCCCAAAAAAAAAAAAAAAAAAAAAAAAAAAAAGGAATAAAGGAACTACGTGTGACTTGATCCCTTTCAGTAGGGTACGTAGGCAGCCTGTAAAGGTTCAGTCCAAACAAAAAAAAGCAAACTACCATTCCAGAAAATGAGCCCAGAAAAGACGCAAGTTCCACTCCGGGGATCGAGAAGCCGTCAGCCTCCGTTAAGCCACCAGCTCCCGGCGCTGCCACAGCTCATCTCTCGAGGCACCCACACGGTGCAACTCCGAAAGGCAAGAAACCACCAGCTCTCGGCGATTCCTAAGCTCCTCCCGCTGCTTTGCAAGCTCCGTTACAAAAGTCTTCTCGGTTACTCGAGCTTTCTCGAAACGGAACTCCAGCTTCTGGAGCAATGCATGAGTAGCAAATCGAAGTCCTAGAGGCGCCGAAGTGGCCCGCCTCCCGCAGCTTACACGCGCTGCAACTCTAGTGGTAGAGAAGCCGTCAGCTTCCGACGCGTTGCCAGCTTTGCACACTGCCTCGCAAGGTTCACTCCAGAAGCCTTCTCGATCGCCCTACCAGCTCAACGCATTGCCAGCTTTGCACGCTGCTTTGCAAGGAGGAACTCCAGCCTCCGAAGCGACGCACGAGTAATCTCCACCTTCTTCTGCACCCAAAGAAAGTCTGCAGTAGCAAACGTGTGAAGCCCCTCTAGTCAACATTCCTTTTCCTCGGCCTTTCCCAAACGCCAAGGAAACGTCCTCCTCTAGTGAAGCCCGTTGCAAGCAATGAGCCTAGCTGTCCGCCAAAAGGGTGCATATATGTTCCTCAAACAAGGAGCCATCCACCAGGAAACCCACCAGTTACTCAAAGCGTCAAGACCCTCCTCTTGGAAGGGTGCAAGTGTCGCCTGGATAAACTTCCAGCACAACTCTCCAAAAGAAGCTTCGAAAGAAGACTCTGCGATCTACACTTTCGCTGGTAAGTCTCTGAGTGCTGAGACAAGGCACGATCCTGTCCTGAAGACCCAAGCACGGAAACCGCCTCCAGGACCATCGTCGTGACGGCTGTCAAAGACGTCACAAGAACTGACAAAGAAGCTGCAACCAAAACATCCGTTGGGACTGACTTCTGAATGGCAACTCCGGATTCGGTCGAACGATCTACCGTGAAGATCCCTCATCGGTGAGAATGAGCTCGTCCAACTTCGACACACGCTTCCTGCTTCGAAGTACGGCGGTAGAAAACTCGCGCAAAAGGAAAACGAAGATGCGTACTCCCTTGGGAGACCGCATCGACGATCCATCCAGAAGTCGGAAAGCTCTCATAACGGCGGCAGAAGGGTTGCGCAAAAGAGAAACGAAGATGCGTACTCCCGTGGGAGACCGCATCCTCCGTTATCTCCGCGAAGCCAAAAAGACCGTTGGAGCAGTCACCATGGTCAAGATCGGCAAGCAAAGGACGACCAAGACAGGCTGCTCATTGTCAATGCTAGTGGCTTCGTCTTCCTCCTCGTTGAACTCCAGAACACCCATCTCGATGTCCTCCAAGCTGACATCACCACCAGGAAAAGTTATCTCCAAAGTCCAGAGGAACATCCAGCCCGTCTTGCCCAGTCTGCCCAAGTGCAACCTCGCCAGTCGCTCTACTCTCGCGATAGACCTCAACGTTCCCGTCGGCCTTCAAAAAGCACTCGAAGGGACAAGTCTTGCAAGGAAATGAAAAGTGCAAGTCAAATCAAGATGCAAGGTCAATTCCAGGAGAAAAGGGCAGTGCAAGTCAAAAAAAAAAAAAAAAAAAAAAAAAAAAAAAAAAAAAAAAAATCGGAGCTGAAGCTGCAGCCCCAAAGGGGACCATAGCCCCATGAAAAACCCAAGACCAGAGAGGGGTCAGCAGCCCTTTCCTTCCTTCAAAATCCAAGAACCCAAAGGGCCACAGCCCCTTAATGCCAAAAACAAAAACATAGAGGGGGCCGTAGCAAAAATAGCCACAGCCCTCTTCTCTCCGAAAACCCACAGCCCCCAAACAGGGTTGTGGTCTTCAACTTCTGCGCCCCCAGCCACGCCCCATCTCCAGCTCGCGCGCCGACCACACACCGCAGCCCCCGGCCGCGCCCCGTCTCCAGCCCGCGCGCCGGCCGCACACCGCAGCCCCCGGCCGCGCCCCGTCTCCGGCTCGCGCGCCGGCCGCACCCCGCAGCCCCCGGCCGCGCCCCGTCTCCGGCTCGCGCGCCGGCCGCACCCCGCAGCCCCCGGCCGCGCCCCGTCTCCAGCCCGCGCGCCGGCCGCACACCGCAGCCCCCGGCCGCGCCCCGTCTCCGGCTCGCGCGCCGGCCGCACCCCGCAGCCCCCGGCCGCGCCCCGTCTCCGGCTCGCGCGCCGGCCGCACCCCGCAGCACCAGGCCGAGCCCGCCTCCGCACCTCGCAGCCGCCCCGCGCGCTGCGCCCGCCGCAACCCCGGCCCGTGCACCGATCGCCCGCTCACAGCCGTCTTCACCCGCAACCGACGCCATTCGCCACTGTTGCGCACGACCTCGACCCCGCTGCAGCCACATTGCCTCCGCGCCGCCTGTGCCGTTCCACGTCGCCCGTCGCCTACGTTCGCGCGATCCAAGAGCCGGGGCCCCATGGTGGCTGGAGCCATACCCCGTGCGTGTCGGAGATGCCGCCAACCGCGCCGTCCACCTCACCTCATGCTCCTGCAGCCGGCCATCGCACTTGCCTGCACTCTCGCACTGCTCCAGCCGCCTCGCTTTTGGACTGCGCCCCGCGCACAACCCAACAATGCCTCCAGCCGGCCGCGTCAGCCCGCCGGCCTTCGGAAAGCACTCGAAGGGACAAGTCCTGTAAGGAAACAAAAAGTCCAAGTCAAATCAAGATGCAGTCAAGTACAGAAGTCGGAAAAAAAAAAAAAAAAAAAAAAAAAAAAAAAAAAAAGGGGAAGAGGGACTGCTGCAGCCCCTCTTTGCAGAAAGGAAAACCGAGAGGGGGGCCACAGCAAAAAAGCCGCAGCCCCTGCCCCTTGTGCAAAATAGAGAAACCGAGAGGGGGGCCACAGCAAAAAGCTGCAGCCCCCCCCCCCTCTCCGCTTAAAACCAGTAGCCCCGGGGGGGCGTTGCTGGCCCCCGACCCACGCGCACAACCCGGCCGCCGCCCACGCCTGCCGCGCCGGGCCGCCGCTGCTGCCGCGACCCACACCGGCCACCGGCCCGCCTGCCTCGCCGGGCCGCCGCCGCTGCCGCTGCGGCTGCTGCTGCCGTCACCCGCGCCCCGCGCGCGCGCCGCACCGACGCCACTGCCGCTGCTGCGCCGGCCCCCGCGCCCCGCACACGCGCCGCCGCCGCTGCTATGCTGCTGCTCCACCTGACCCCCGCGCGAGCAACCGCGCCACAACCGCTGCCGCTGCCGCGCCGGCCCCCGCGCGCCACCTCCGCGCCGCTGCTGCTCCGCTGGCCCCCGCGCCGCCGCTTGAGCCCCGCCGCCTGGCCGCTGCACCCCGGCCCGCGCGCCACCATCCGCCGGCCCGCGCCCGCGCTCCGCCTGCCGCGCCCCACGCGCGCCCAGCCCGCTGCCAGCCCGCGCAACCGCTGCCGGCCCGCGCCCCGCCGCCTGGCCGCTGCACCCCGGCCTACGCGCCGCCCTCCGCCGGCCGCCTCCGCGCGCACCGTACTCATGCCGGGCCACCCTGCTGCTGCTGCTGGCTCGTGCGAACCAGAGACGAAGAAGAAGAAAAAAAAAAAAGATTGAAATCCGTTATTCATTTAAGCCCCTATATATAGCCATATCGGTTATAGGGATAGAAAAAGGATAAATCTCCCATCCCTTGAATCTAGGGGTCTATATCCGAAGTGCATCCCGATCCGATGCAACCACCATTTCATAACAGAAGCCAAAAAAGAAAAAGAAAAGAAGGAGTAGGAAGAAGAAGGAATGAACCTACCGCGTCTTCGACCACTCTACCTCCTCCACTCGATGCGTCATCCGTGTCGTCATTACCATCGGCCACGACAATCGGCTGCCACCATTGCACTCCCGCACCGAAGAGAGGCAACAACCCTCCGTCGAATCGCATCGCGGCTGTCCTCGTGCTCTCGTCGCCTTGCTGCCATGGGACTCCGCGCAACAGGCGCCATCAACATTCGCGACATCCTCGAAGCAAAGGAAGTCCGCAACAACAGGGACGATGAACAAAACCCTAGAAGATGTCTTCGACTCCAAGCAACCAAAGTCTTTCGTCTCCTGCGCTAGCAAAACGCTGGGGGAAACGAAATGGTGGGGGTTCTTGTAAAGATCTAAATTCCAAGCGAACACGCAAGTCAAGTCCAAGCGCTACGCGTTTCCTGCGGGCGCACTCGAACTTGAGGGGGCATTTGTGGGCACCGAAATTAGCCTACGGATTGGACCCGACCCGCATGCGAAACTCGGCCCGCACACAACGGCCCGCATGCACACTTGGGCCCGCATGCGAAACTTGGGCCCGCACACAACGGCCCGCATGCGAAACTCGGCCCGCACACAACGGCCCGCATGCACACTTGGGCCCGCACGCACACAACGGCCCGTATGCGAAACCCGGCCCGCACACAACGGCCCGCATGCGAAACTCGGCCCGCACACAACGGCCCGTATGCAAAACTCGGCCGCGCACAACGGCCCGCGTGCGAACTCGGCCCACGTGCGAACTCAATTTGCACGCCATGGCCCGACCCAAAGCAAACGGGTCCCACCGGACCCGCAACTCGGATACAAAGAGGGGGGCCCACCGGCCCCCCCTTCTAGAAAACCGTGCCCCCCTCTTCATGGAGAGGTGGGGCCGGCCCTAAAAGAAAAAGAAAAGAAAAAGAAAAAGAAAAAGAAAAGAAGAAGAAAAGAAAAGAAAAAGAAAAGAAAGGAAAAAGTCAAAACCGCCTTGATGCGGGGGGAGGTGGCGTGGACGTCTACACAACCGTAGATCCGCGACGATCCCTCGATCCAACGGACAAGATGACGTTGCGTCGCCATCCGATCCAAAAGTGCAACAAAAATAACAACTCGATCCTTGAAGATCGAGTCACATCTAGCCCATAACCACCCCACCTAAAAAGGAGGGGATCAAGTTTGTTTCCCCAAATAAGGGAACAATATCTTGATGGTTATGGGGGGAGATATTGGAGGAAACAAAAAGATTTCAGCCATATCTCTCCCAACCTCCCCCCTTTGCCTATAAATAAAGGGGGTGGGGGAAGGCATCAAGGGTCGAAAGCTGAAGAGGAAAAGGCTCTGCAAAGACGAGCTCCAACGCTTGAAGACCGAAGGCTTCACGAGGCACGGCAAGCATATCCTACGGGAGTCCTTGGCCCTTCAAGTCCTCATCAACGTGAAGACCTTGCACTCGAAGATCAAAGCTTCGACTCCTCGCACGAAGAAGAAAGCTTGGAGAAGAAGACCCGGAGTCGTCGTCATCCCGACTTCTCCAACGATCTTCATCAACTCCGAAGAAGCCATAAGCAAAGGCCGGAGAAGAAGATCGAAGCCGACAACACCCGTCGTCTTCAACAAAGGCGTCGACTCCTCGCACGAAGAAGAAAGCTTGGAGAAGAAGGCCTGAAGCCGGTGCTACCCCTGCCGTCTTCGTCAACAAAAGCCGACGCTACAACCGTCGTGCGGAGACCGGTGCTACCCCTGCCGTCTTCGTCAACAAAAGCCGACGCTACAACCGTCGTGCGGAGATCGGTGCTACCCCCACCGTCTTCACCAACAAAGCCGACGCTACAACCGTCGTGCGGAGATCGGTGCTACCCCCGCCGTCTTCATCAACAAAGCCGACGCTACAACCGTCGTGCGGAGATCGGTGCTACCCCCGCCGTCTCCACCAACAAAGCCGACGCTACAACCGTCGCACGGAGATCGGTGCTACCACCGCCGTCTTCATCAACAAAAGCCGACGCTACAACCGTCGCATAGAGATCGGTGCTACACCCGCCATCTCCAAAAGAAGCCTTCAACTCCAATCAAGCCAAATACGCCCGGAGACGAAGTCAACGTCACAACCGTCGCCAGGTCCGAAAGCCGAAGACGAAAGAGCTTCGCAAGAGAAGCTCCAACGCTCGAAGACCGAAGGCTTCACGAGGCACGGCAAGCATATCCTACGGGAGTCCTTGGCCCTTCAAGTCCTCATCAACGTGAAGACCTTGCACTCGGAGATCAAAGCTTCGACTCCTCGCACGAAGAAGAAAGCTTGGAGAAGAAGACCCGGAGCCGTCATCACCCGATCGCTCCAACGATCTTCACCAGCTCCGAAGACGCCATAAGCAAAAGCCGGAGAAGAAGATCGAAGCCGACAATACCCGTCGTCTTCAGCAAAAGCTTCGACTCCTCGCACGAAGAAGAAAGCTTGGAGAAGAAGACCCGGAGCCGTCATCACCCGATCGCTCCAACGATCTTCACCAGCTCCGAAGACGCCATAAGCAAAGGCCGGAGAAGAAGATCGAAGCCGACAATACCCGTCGTCTTCAGCAAAGGCGTCGACTCCTCGCACGAAGAAGAAAGCCGGGAGAAGAAAGCCTGAAGCCGGTGCTACCCCTGCCGCCTTCGTCAACCAAAAGCCGACGCTACAACCGTCGTGCCAAAGCCGGTGCTACCCCCACCGTGTTCATCAACAAAAGTCGACGCTATAACCGTCGCACGGAGACCGGTGCTACACCCGCCGTCTTCATCAACGAAAGCCGACGCTACAACCGTCGCACGAGCATCGGTGCTACCCCCGCCGAAAAGTCAAGACCGACGCCACAACCGTCGAGGAAGCCGAAAGAATAAATAAGCCTTGAAGAAGTAACGCCAGTCGTTCGAGAAGAAGATCGAGTCAGAGCTAAAGTCAAAGCCGACGCAAGAAGCAAAAGCAAACGCACCGGTAAAGCCCGCGCTAAAGCAACGCACGTGCCAAAGCCAAGCAACTACGACGGTCACGAGCAAAGCACCGCACGTTCTAGCCGATACGACGCGAAGTCCGGAAGAACTAAAGCATCGCAAGTCTCTACCCGCCTACGTTCAAGCGCAAGCGCCAAAGCAAAGCAAACGCCAGAGCCAAGCCAAAGCTACGCCAAAGCCGAAAGCTAAAGCCAAAGCCGAAGCCAAAAACACGATCGACGCCGCGAACCGACGATCAAGGACGCCGAGGTCGAGCAAGGATCGAGGAAGACACGAAGACCAAGGAACGAAGCCCAAAGCCTCCCTAGCCGAGAAAGCGCGAAGCACGGAAGGGACAAAATCAACGGCGGAAACTCCTTAGCCTCTCAAAAACCCTCACCCTGTAAAGACCTCTGTCCTGGGCAACCCCTTCAGAGCTCTCGCACGAATACCACGTGGAGACGCGGATCAAAGGGACCCTCCAGAGGATCTCTCCCACAATCTCCTGATCAAAGAAAATTTGTAATCTCGTGTGATCCGCAATAAAGACGACCCGAATCTTTTTCTGCGACCACAATAGGATCCATAGAATGGTGAAGGCCGGGCTTCTGGAAACAGATCCTACGGAGATCCTTCCCACCTGTGAATCCTGCCTGGAAGGTAAGATGACCAAGAGGTCCTTTAAAGGCAAAGGAGTAAGAGCTACTAAGGTGTTAGAGTTAATCCATTCGGATGTGTGTGGACCCATGAACGTTAAGGCGATAGGAGGCCATGAGTATTTCATCACATTCATTGATGATTACTCAAGATATGGTTACATTTACCTGATGCATCGGAAGTCGGAATCCTTTGACATGTTCAAAGAGTTCAGGGCTGAAGTAGAAAAGCAGACAGGTAAATATATAAAAACCCTTCGATCTGATCGAGGAGGTGAATACCTATCTGACGAGTTCCTAGGGTATTTGGTGGAGCATGGGATAAAATCCCAGTTAACTGCTCCAGGTACCCCACAACAGAATAGAGTTTCCGAGAGAAGGAATCGAACCTTGTTGGACATGGTTCGTAGCATGATGAGTTACGCCAGTTTACCAATGACCTTTTGGGGATATGCCCTATAAACAGCAGTTTATATTCTGAATCACGTTCCGTCTAAGTCAGTGCCTCAGACCCCTAGAGAACTGTGGTCAAAGCGAAAGCCATTGATACAGCATTTCAGAATATGGGGATGCCCTGCACATGTGCGAAAGGATAAGAGGGAAAAGATAGAATCTAAAACCAGAGTATGCTTATTTGTAGGGTATTCTAAGGAGACCAAAGGTGGTCTATTTTATGATCCTGAGGAAAAGAAGGTGATCGTTTCTACGAACGCCTATTTCCTAGAACAGGATTATATTGTGGACCACAAACCTACTAGTAAGGTAGTTCTGGATGAACTGCTGGGTACTAGTTCAGATAGCGCATCCGAAAGCATAGTGGGAGCTGACATTACAGATAATAATATACCAGATACTGTAGAACCTGTTAATCCTGTAACACCACCACCACCTCGTCGCAGTGGGAGAAATATCAGAGCTCCTGACAGATACTATAGAGAAACCTTATTGGTTGATCCAGAGGGTCAGGAGGATGACCCACTGAGCTACGATGAGGCAGTGGGAGCTTCTGACAGCTCTGACTGGCAAAAGGCTATGGAGGCAGAAATTGCATCAATGTCCCATAACGCTGTCTGGACTCTTGTTACACCATCATCTAATATTAAACCTATTGGGTGTAAGTGGGTGTATAAAAGGAAGAGAGAATCTGATGGAACAATTGAGACTTATAAAGCTAGATTAGTTGCCAAGGGTTATACCCAGAGAGAAGGAATCGACTTTGACGAAACCTTCTCGCCGGTAGCTATGATAAAGTCTATTCGGATCCTCCTATCCATTGCAGCCCATTATGACTGGGAGATCTGGCAAATGGATGTCAAGACAGCATTCCTTAACGGAAATTTGGAAGAAGACATTTATATGATGCAGCCACCAGGTTTTGAGTTAGAGGGTCAGGAACATCTAGTTTGCAAGTTGCAGAAGTCCATTTATGGACTAAAGCAAGCATCTAGAAGTTGGAACATCCGTTTTGATCAGGCAATCCAGTCATATGGATTTACTCAAAACGAGGATGAACCATGTGTATACAAGAGGAGTGATAAGACTACAGTGATATATTTGATACTTTACGTAGACGATATTCTACTCATTGGGAATGATGTAGGAACATTGTCAACGGTAAAGGTCTGGTTGTCAACACAGTTCGATATGAAAGACCTAGGTGAAGCGAGTTACGTTTTGGGAATCAAGGTAACACGTGATCGCCAGAACAGGATTCTCTCGCTATCACAGGCTGCGTATATAGATAAGGTTATGGCTAGATTTGACATGCAAAACTCCAAGAAGGGTTTTGTGCCATTTAGACATGGCATAAAACTGTCTAAGGATCAATGTCCTAAGACACCTGAGGAGAGAGCAGAAATGCAGAAGATACCTTATGCTTCGGCATTAGGTAGTCTAATGTATGCTATGCATTGTACAAGGCCTGATATCTGTTTTGCAGTATGAATGATGGATCAGTTTCAGTCGAATCCGGGTCCAGATCACTAGACAGCTGTGAAGTGTATACTCAAGTACCTTCGTAGAACAAGGGACTATGAGTTGGTTTACACTGGACAAGAACTGACGCCGATTGGATATACAGATTCTAACTTTATGTCAGATTTGGAATCCAGGAAGTCGACATCAGGTTTTGTGTTTATGCTAGGAGGAGCAGCGGTTAGTTGGCAGAGTGTGAAGCAGAAATGCATCGCAGACTCTACCACAGAGACTGAGTACGTTGCAGCGTGCGAGGCAGCCAAAGAGGCGGTATGGCTCAAGAAATTCCTTACGGATTTGGGGTGCGTACCAGAGGCCCAGTTACCTATTGTGCTTTACTGCGACAATAGTGGGGCGGTAGCACAAGCAAAGGAGCCAAGACATCACCAAAAGGGGAAGCACATTGAGCGCAAGTTCCACTTGATTTGGCAGTTTCAAAAGCAAGGGCGAGTAGCGGTGACACAGATTGCATCTACAGATAATGTTGCTGATCCTTTCACAAAGGCAATACCTACCAAGGCATTCGAGCGACATGTGGACGCGATAGGAGTCAAAACCGTTTTGCTTAGCTAGACCAAGTGGGAGATTGTTAGGATTGATGTGTTATAAGCTTGTAAAACTTTATGTTTTGGTCTAATAAAGATTGATAGTTATTAATATATGAGATGCATATAGGTGCGTAACATAGTTACGTATTCTTTAGAGAACAGAGAGCCATGGTTATATGGTAGTCCACTGAGTTGAAGACTAAGTGGATTGGTCCCGTATAACCTAAATATGTTCGCAGCTATGATCAGGTTGGTCGCCTTATCATGGTAAGCTGTTGGCGATGACAGTTCATGGAATGTCTTCACCATGGTCATCACCAAGCACAGTGTCTGTGGCTGAACGGAACTAACACGGTGTACAGATCAGTGAGCAGACACTGGTACACTAAGCCGTGTTTCTGCTTAGGGTAAAACGGTCCTAAACCCTGAGGAACCACGACTGATGGACTAACCAGTTGCGTGGTGCTTTGGCGCACCAATGTGTGAGGGTCCATATGCAGTGATCCAAAACCACGGTGTACTGGGTTACCCGGCTGGCGTTGCATTAGCGTGTCACTCCTGCAGGCCATCCACACCCCTGATGGGAGGTGCGTTCCTTGGTGTGACTTACACTGTACCAAACCCAGGCCTGGTGGTCATCAGTTTGACTGTTGACCGGGTTCGATTACTCGACGGGGTAATCAGAGGTACGATGTATAGGTCAACCTGGAAGGAACCAAGTCATATGATCATTCGAGTCTGACGGTAGTCTTCACCGCTCGAAGTGAATCATGGCATCAAGTGGAGGGACAGCGGGTTTACCACTACTAAGCGGAGAGCAGGGGTATGATGGAGAACATAGTAAGTCTGGGTGAATTGGAGTGCAGCCTGCGTCGCACTCTGGGTGGCTACGTAGGTTAACTCGAGCTCAGAGGATCGATGGTACACTCGGGTAGTGTGTCGATCGAGCTTGAGTTGGAAGCCATGAACCCCGGTCCCTGATGGTTCCACCTTATCAACATTATGTACGGTTCTTGAACCGTCTCCTCGGAACACCATAAGCATTAGGAGGAAGAAAGAAGTATACGCTCCGTGTGTGCTTGGCACTAGAGCACGGTAGATGCGTAACTACATACGAGTACTAAGGGTTGAGCCCGAGACTAGTGCAGAGTCGTATGTAGTAATCCCTAGCCATAAGTGAACTTCGCTGCATAGGTGCGATGCACCGGGGTATGTTGCGAGTTGACTAGTTGACTTTGCTAGAGGCACCCTCCGGTGGCCTCAGTTAATAGTAGGTAACTAGTAAAGATCACTTAAGAAGTGGCCGCTAGGTATCGCACGCTAGAAATGGTCAAAATGAGGCGTCGGGGCGTTTTGGTAAAAACTTCACTCTGCCGGACCTCACTGTTGGCCGACCCTAGTGGTGTGACACCTTGCTAGGGCCGGCCCTATGATGTAGGGATAAGAATCCCTCATCTATAGGGCCGGCCATATAGATAGGGATGGGGCGATAAAAACGGATAAAGTCGAGCCCTAAAAAGTGGGAAAACGGGTAAATACGCGGAGAGATAAAAAGGAGATAATGGAGAGATAATGAGAGGGGGTCATTATCCCCTTGGATCCTTATCCAAGGGGGTTGGCCGGCCCTATAAAAGGACCTATGGGGCGCCGGCCCCATGTGCTTGAAAATCCGAACCCCCCCTCCTCTCATCTCTCTAGTTCTCTCCCGTTTCATCTCCCGTTTCCCGCTTGCTACTTCGTCTTCCTCGCGTGGAGTTCTGAAGAAGGAGAAGGGTCGTTCTTCGGAGGCACTCAGAGATCCGAGATCGACGTTCCGTGCATCGTGTGAGATCGGGTGAACAAGAAGGTAACATCTCCATTCGTACCGTCGGCATCTTCGCGAACGATCTTCCATCTCCATCGACAAAGAAGACAATTCTCCGCGGTTAAAAGATCCGCACGAAAGGTATGTGTAATCTAACATGTAGATCTAGCGAGCATTATGATTTGCATGCATGCTAGTTAATCATTACGCTAGATTACCGTTAGGGGTTTTTTCGATTCTCGTGCATACACATGCACACATATGTAGATTAGTTTCAAAGAAAGTTTAAATCGTGTAACGTGCACCATGAACGGTCTTTCGACCGCCAAATCGCTTCCGCTGCGAGCCTCTGACCCGGATTAACATCCAACAGACAGCAGCGGATGAGTGGCAGCAAACCTAAATTCGAAGAAAAGATGAGGAGCATTTTTGTCTAGAGAGGCTTAAACTCAAATGGAAAGGTTGTCGTGACTGCGACTCTAAGCGATCTTCTAAAAAAGGTTTCTTGCTAATTTTTCCAAAATTCTATGGTACCCACTTCAGTACCGTACGACAATTCATAACAACCATCGGATGGCATTATGGTGGACCTCAGGCATTGACCTAGTGTTCATCCCATGGCCCATAGAATAATGCTTCCACGACTAGATGCAAGGAAAATGAGATGGATGGTGGAAATGGGTTCAGTATGGTACCAAATTTTAGAATTAGGTACCGAAGTGGAACCTTACTATAAATAGTCAAAATACAAATTATGATAAGGATATCAAGGCATTTAAAAATTTTGCCATAATGTGGTAAATTGTGGAGAAATTGAAAATTCATGAATATGAAATCAAAGATAAAAAAATTGTCCAAGGTAAGGGTTCTTTTCCCTTCTAGGTTAGAAAGATTACACAAATTTTTACCCAAGAAAGCAAAAAAGACAAACATTTCTCATGTTGTGCACTTTGGGCAATTTTTTTTAGGGCAAACTGGAAGGCGCTAAAATAGTTAAAATCAGACTGAGAATTATTGGAGGATTAGTCCCACGTCGATAAAGTAGAGGACATAAACAATTCTTACATATATGATGGGATCGACCTCATCTCAATACCTGAGTTTTGAGATAGAGGAAATCTCATATGCTATCAGAGCATAACTGTATCACTCACCTACCGGGTGTGATTCCCACACATCTATTATCCACATGACAAGGACCACAAAATGATTGGCCTACACATGAGGGGGAGTGTTGGAGGATTAGTCGCACCTTGGTAAAGTAGAGGGCAAAAATGACCCTTATATGTATGATGGGACCTCATCTCAAAATATGGGTTTTATGAGATAGAGGAAATCTCATTAGAATGGCTTAATAATGATTTTACAAGAAAATTGTGTAGTCTATATGAATATTTTATCGATTTTTATGAGGAAAAGAGTCGGACCAATTTAACAAAAACATGGGGCATCTGCTGTATTGTGCTATGTTGGAGTATAAAACCAACTGAGATTTTTTTTTGGCAAATTAGGAATAGGTCCTTAACTATTTTGCAATATTAACCGCAAGACATGAGGACACCATAATTTGCTATATTAGCTAAGGTCCCAACAAGTATACATTCGTCTCCAAAAAGAGTATATATTTGTCTTCAGAAACAATATACATTCGTTTCTATTACGAAGAGAGGTGGGACTATGAGAGGGGGAGAGAGAATAGGATTGGGGAGAAAAACTCCTTGTATTATCCCATCAATCTCATTAATATTACATAAGACTACCTCTCTTTATATAGAGAGAGAACGCACACCATTACGTTACCACAACCGAGATGGGACTAATAGAATACTAACACACTGCATCTAATACCCCCCGTCAAACTGGTGTAAGGTATAAACCGACATCAGTTTGCTTAATAAACGAAAGGAGAAAGAAAAAAAAAATTATATCAAATAATCTTTTTTTTTTTGCTATAAAGTAAAGATAGTGCCAGGGCGACCTACAAGCAAGTCGTCCTGGAAACCCGATAGACCTGCAAGCAGGACAACCGGGGGAACCCGGCCAACCTTTAAGCAGGTCAACCGAGAGAATTGGCATTGATCACGAAGGATCGGAGCGGAGGAAGCCGACGGTGATGGAAGCCGGTAATAAAGGAGGCCGAAAGGAGAGAGATCGGCTAAGAAAAGGTGTGAATGCGTGAGACCTCATAAGAGGTAAGCACCCGGCTGAAGCAAGTACTTGACACCTCTTACAAGATCTCAATCATCACAGACAAAGAAGGAGAGAATGCAGAGTCATAGCTCTGATAGGGTCACATGATCAAGTAAAGGAAGAGCATCCGAAAGGCCGGCGCAAGAATGACCGGAACGAGAGAGGATCCAAAAGCCGGCACAAGACAAGTGTGACTGGAACAAAAGAGGATCCAAAAGCCGGCACAAGACAAGTGTGACCGGAACTAGAGAGGATCCAAATATCGGCATAAGACAAGTGTGATCAGAACTAGAGAGGATCCAAAAGCCGACACAAGACAAGTGTAACCGAAATGAGAGAGGATCCAAAAGCCGGCACATGACAAGTGTGACCGGAACGAGAGAGGATCCAAAAACCGGCACAAGACAAGTGTAACCGGAACTAGAGAGGATCCAAAAGTCGGTACAAGACAAGTGTGAGCGGAATAAGAGAGGATCCAAACGCCGACACAAGACAAGTGAGACCGGAACTAGAGAGGATCCAAAAGCCGGCACAAGATAAGTGTGACCGGAACGAGAGAGGATCCAAAAGGCCGGCATAAGACAAGTGTAACCGGAACGAGAGAGGATCCGAAAGCCGGCACAAATGTGACCGGAGAGAGAGAGGATCCAAGGGTCAGCACAAATGTGACCGGAGAGAGAGAGAATCCAAGGGCGCAAGGTGGATCGGTAGGGCGCAGAGCGTAAAAGTACCAAGGAAGCGTAAGGACACAGAGCGCGAGGTGGGAGGGCAGGTGAATTGACAAAGCACAAGGGCACAGGGTGCAAGGTGAGCTGACAAAGCGCAAGGCGCAGCGGACCGACAGAGTGCAAGACATAGACGGTCGAACTGGAAGAGTGCATGCGGCATTCGGTACAAGGAAGGTGGAGTCCAGTAAGCTGCAGGTGTACCAAGATCAAGCTGGAGACAGGTGGCCAGGTGCTATAGATCGAACGGCGAGCATGGGACGTCAAGGTGCCTGGATCAAACAGCTTAGGGCTCCGGCAGCTAGCAAGATAGGAGCGGGCGCATAGAATGGCTGATCCGGGCGGTGCAAAGGGCCAGGTGAAAGAGGGCTGGATCGCGTGCAAGGGGTGCAAGGGTCGTGCCGGGTTGGATGTAAAGCATAGGTGCAGCAAATCATGAAGCACAGCCATCCGATGCAAATCGGATGGCTGTGATCAGTTAGAGAGAGAGAAGGGAATAAAAGAGATAAGGAAAGAGAAAGAAATCCAGGACGTGATAGAGCAAGGGGCGACTGTAATCAGCTAGAAAAGAGATCAAGAGAGAGACGCAAGAAGAGAGATGTTCAGATGAGAGAGAGAGGAGATAAGGAAAGACAGAGAGAAAGGAGAGAAGATCGGGATGGGGCGCGCCTTGTGCTTGACCTCGACACGAGAGACGAGCGTCGTCCGGCGGCCGGATTAACCGACGCGGGGCATCAGCGACGGCGAGCGGCAGCGGTGAGGCGACGGGCTGCGCAGGGCCGGGCGGTGGGCGCAGGACCAGCGCGCAGCACTTGGGATCGGAGGGCTGGTCTTCGCAGCGGGCCGGTCTTCGGTGCGAGATCTGTGGCAGTGGACGCAGAGGGTGGAGGGTCAGGCGGAGGATGGAGATGGTGTTGGAAATAAATCCATATCAGAGGCCCGCAGCGGAAGCAAAGTGAAGGTCCGAGGACCATGAGCGGTGTGCGTTACATATCAAAATTTTCATCGAAACGATCTACATATGCGTGTATGAAACTAGCATGACAACTACGCGAACCCCTAACGACGATCTAACGCAAAAGAACAATCTAGCATGTATGCATGTTCTAATTATGTTAGATCTACTTGTTAGAAATCATACCTGCGTGCGGAATCTTTCACCGCGACAAATTTCTTCTTAGTCGATGGAGACGGGCTACGGATCTGCTCGACATAGCTTTGGTGCGACGGCCATAACTTTCTGCTCCGAACTCCGATTGGGCTGAAATTTGGACTGCAGGTAGCCAACTTCGAGACACAACTTTTGCAATAAGTTTCACATCGTTTGGACTTCTGTAACTCCCGGAATCACAGAAACAACGCTGATTTTCTGTGCAGATTCTGGACAGCAAAAGGTTGCGGGAGACGCCTTCTAGTTCACCCGATCTCACACGATGCACGGCACCTCGTCGATGGATCTCTGAGTGCCTCCATACGACGAGCCTTCTCCTTCTACGAAACACCACGTGAGGAAGACGAGTCTCCATCCAATGGCGCAAGCGAGGGAGAGAAAGACGAGAGAGGAGATGCGAAGAGAGGAGAGGGGGTGGCTAGGGTTTCCCCCATGGCTTGGGCCGGCCCTAGGGCTTGCATGGCTCATTAATTTCGTGCCCCCTCTCTCTCCTTCTCATATATAGGGCCGGCCTATCCATATGGATAAGGACAGTATGGATAAGGATGATTGATTCAAGTCTTATCCCTATATATCTCTTCTTTATCTCTATCCTTTCCTTGTTTTCGAAAACGGTCAAAACCAGCCCGTTTTCTGCGCCTCATAACCGGCCCCTTCATCGGAGGCAACAACCTCCCGAAACTAATGAGGCCGGCCTTGACCAGTCTCTCAACACTTAGGGCCGGCCCCCTTAGTGCATAGTGGCGCATGGTATGACCAAAACGCCCTTATGCCACTAGTTGGCCGTTCCTCGTGTACGAGACTTTGCAAGGCACACATAAGTGAAGTGCACCAGTGATTTCACTATTCTCTGAGGTTCCCGTAGGGTGCCCATAGTGAAGTCAACTAGTCAACTCGCAACATGTCCCGGTGCATCGCACCCATGTGGCAAAGTCCACTTATGGCAAGGAATTGCTACATGCGTCTCTGCACTAACCTAGGGTTTCCCCTTAGTGCACACACGTAGCTACGCATCTACCGTGCACTAGTGCGAAGTACTCACGGAGCGTATGCTTGGACTTCTCGCTTCCTCTAACTACGTTCTGTGTTTCGAGGAGATGGTATAAGAACCGTACATAATGTCGATAAGGTGGAACCTTCAGGGACCAGGGTTCATGGCTTCCAACTTAGACTCGATCGACACACTACTCGAGTGTACCATCGATCCTCTGAGTCTGAGTTAACCTGCGTAGCCACCCAGAGTGTGACGCAGGCTGTACTCCAATTCCCCTGGACTTACTATGTTCTCTCTCATACCCCTGCTCTCCGCTTAGAATGGTAAACTCGATGTCCCTCCACTGGTGCCATGACGTAACTCGAGCGGTAGAGAATACCGTCAGACTCGAGTGCTCATATGACTCGGTTCCTTCTAGGTTGACCACGTACATCGTACCTTCGATAACTCTGCCGAGTAACCGGATCCGTCACCAGTCGAACTGATGACCACCTGGCCAGGGTTTAATACGACGTAGGTCAGACCAAGGAACGCACCTCCCGTTAGGGGTGTGGATAGCCTGCAGGAGTGACATGCTGATGCAATGCCAGCCGGATAACCCAGTACACCGTGGTTTTGGATCACTGCATCCGGATCCTCACACATTGGTGCGCCAAAGCACCACACAACTGGTTAGTCCACCAGACATGGCTCCTCAAGGTTTAGGACCGTTTTACCCTAAGCAGAAACACGGTTTAGTGCACCGGTGTCTGCTCACCGATCTATGCACCGTGTTGGTTCCGTTCGGCCACAGACACTGTGCCTGGTAATGACCGTGGTGGAGACACCCACGCTCTGTCATCCCAACAGCTTATCCTGATAGGGCGACCAACCCTAATCAGAGCTGCGAACGTATTTAGGTTACATGGGACCAATCCCTTGAGTCTCCCACTCAAGTGGATTACCATGTAGCCATGGCTCTCTGTTCTGTAATCAGAACACGTACTAAGGTACGTACCAATATGCATTCCTATACTATCAACCATACATAGCTAAACTATAGGTTTTACGAGCTGTAGACCTCACCAATTCTAACAATCTCCCACTAGGTCTAACGAGGAATAACGGTATTGAGCTCTGTAGCTTCTACATGCTGCCTAAAAGCCTTTGCAGGAATTCCCTAAAGGAATTAGCAACATTGTCTGTAGATTCCACCTCAGTACCGCTACTTGTATTTCCTTCTATAACTGTCAGATCAAGTGGAGTTTGTACTTGATGGGTTTCCCCTCACGGCGGTGCCTAGTCTCCTTGGACCTTGCTTACCGCTCTTCTGTTGTAATAACAGATAACTGAGCCTCTGGTACGCGTCCCAAGTTCTCTAAGAACTTCCTAAGCCTTACCACCTATTATACTACTTCGCACGCAACAACGTGCTAAGCCTCTGTGATAGAGTCTGTGATGCACTTGCTTCACACTCTACCAACTACCGCTTCTAATCTCAAGATAAAAATAATCCCTGAAATTGATTTTCTGGAACGCACATCTGACACCAATGTCAGATCCTGTGTGTCCAATCGATATCAGGACCTGTGAAGTGCAAGCTAACTCATAATCCTTACTTAATGAGGATTTCTGAGTATACCCTTCACATCGGTCCAGAGATCTGGACCCGGGTTCAACTAAAACCAACCCATCATTTCTGCTGCGCAATAGATATCTAGCCTCGTAAAACGAATCTGGCTAGAATCTTATCTTCATGCGTAGCCTGTGACAGCAAGAGAACCTTGCTCTGGTTATCTAGAGTTACCTTGATTCCCAGAGCATAACTCGCCTCACTAGGGTCTTTCACATCGAATTGTGATGACTACAAACCTTTATCTTAAACAATATTCTTACGTCATTTTCAATCAGTAGGATATCGTTAACGTAAAGTACTACGTACACCCTTGTAGCTTTTTCACCTTTCTTGTACCCACTTGGTTTATCATTATTCTAATCAAATCCGTGTGAGCGGATTTCCTTGATCAAAATAGATATTCCAACTTGGATGCTTGCATTAGTCCATAAATGGACCTTTGCAACTTACATCACATATCTTCCTGACCTACTGACACAAAGCCTGGGGCGATATCATTATATATCCTTTCCAAATTCCCGTTAGGGAATAACTATCTTGACATCCATCAACCAGATCTCCCAACTATAATGGGCTGTGATGAATTTAAGAGGATCCGTTATAGACTTAGGCATAGCTACCAGTGAGATGGTTTTGACATAGTCAATCCCTTCTCCTTTGGCAACTAATCTAGCTACTTAAGTCTTAATCGGGTGCTCTTCTTATACACCTCCTACACCCCGAAGGGTGATAGTGCTATAAGTGTCAAGACTATTCCAAGGGACATTGATGCAAATTCGCCTCCATAGTCTTTTGTCAGTTAGAGCTGTCGAAAGCTCTCACTACTTCTTCGTAGCTCTAGGGATTATCCTCCTGAAACTCTGGATTAACTATCAAAGTTTCTCCATAGTATCTTTTAGGAGCTCTGATGCTCCCACAACGATGAGGTGGTGGTGGTACAAAATGAATCGTTTCTACAATACCTGGTATACTAGTTTCTTGTATCATCTACTCCCACTACGTTTTCAGATGCGCACTCTCTACTAGTACCCAGTAGTTCACCCAGAACTACCTTACTGATAAACTTATGGTCTATAATATAATCCTGATCTAGGTAGATGGTATTCGTAGAAACGATTACCTTCTAAACCTCAAGATCATAGAACAGTCCACCTTATGCCTCCTAAGGGTAACCTACAAACAGATATACCTGGAACTACATCTCCATCTTATCCCTCTTGTCCTTTTGCACAAGTGCAGGACAACCCTATATCTCGAGACTCTATAGTGTCAGCTTTCGCTTAGACCATAGCTCTCTATAGGTCTGAGGCACTGATTTAGATGAGAGATAGTTTCAGATATAAGCTACTGTTTTAAGGTACAGCCCCACCAAAGGTGGGTAGTACACTTGGCACTATTCATCATACTACGGACCATGTCTAACAGAGTCCGATTCCTTCTCTCGGAGACTTTATTCTGACGTGTCATCCTAGGAGCATTTAACTGGGAGATAATCCTATGCTCCCTCAGGATCCTATGGAACTCGTCCGATAGGTTCTCGTTCCCTCGATTAAATCGAAGAGACTCCTATCGTTTGGACGCTCTTGGAACCATAGATGTCAAAATTAACTAACTCCCATACCTTCGTGGCCCTTTTAGTTATTCTGCCTTCCAGATTACACTCATAGGTTAGAAGGATCTCCGATGATTTTGTGAACATAAACTCGGCCTTCTGTCACCTCTGAATTTATCTGAGGTAAAATATCTAAATCAGAAGGGGTCACAAATGGGATAGCGTCTCCGAAGGATTTAGATGAATTTAAATTAGACGCTACAGCTGTCATGAAATCTATTTCCGAATTAAGATTAAATTCAAAGAGATTATTCTGATCTATTCCACTAGTAATGAAGCTATCTATTTAGTTTAAGATACACACCTACGGTGCTGTCTAAAACTAAAAACTTCATTTACAGTAGAGGAAACAGAATGAAATCTCTAAAGATCAAAATCCGTGTTTCGAAAAAACTAAGACAATCATATCTAACAGCTTCCGCAGCGGCTTATGGCATCAGTACCTATGTTAGGATTACATCACTATAAAGTAGCCTTCTGCTTTTCTTGAATCTTTGTAGACCCGAAGTCTACATTCCAAGAAGCATAAGAGCTGCTACTAGATAGCGACTTTACTTCTAATATCCTGAGGCCATACTCAATCTTCAAATACCCCCTATTCTCGCCAAAATAGAAACACTTCCGTCTTTAGCGTTACCAGACTTAGGAGTCCACACCAGTTTCTGCACTATAATAGTTTTTGATCTCTGATAAGTTACTTCCTTAGGTTCTTCTAAAGAAGGCCTAGGTTAAGCACTAAAGGCTTTGCCTTTAATCTTGATCCCATCCTTTGTCTCTTGGAAATCTCCTTAGAAGTTCTGCATTTATCATCTCTAACTTGTTAAAGCTAAAGTCTCTGATAACGCCTTCGAAGGTTCCAGACAAGGATGCAAGACAGACGTCTTCCACCACCTCGTCATCCGGTACTATGTCTTTGGAATCTAGTTTGATCTGGAACTCTAAGATGTGTTCCCGAACAAGCATACCCTCAGACATCTCGGTACCGACAAGTATCTTAGTGGAAAAGCGATGAGTCGACTGACTTCGCCTTCCAGACATCTAATGCAAGTAAAACTTAATTAGAGAAGACCCGGCATATCTCTGACTCGCTTCTAAAGAGTTGTCCGCAAGTTTGCTATAACATAGCACTTGCACATCTCCTTAGACTCTCGCCAGTCTTCATATGCCCTAGTTAGTGCCCTAGTGATATCTGGACCCATTAGGTCTAATACAGGGATACTTAGATTACATGTCAATGTACGTTTTTACTACCCTATGCATAAGCTAAAGAAAGTACTTGTGCTCTACGTAGTTAGAGACTCGATAACTGGTTCTCTTATGGGATAGCGGATAGGGGAACTATATGGTTGAATGAAAAACGAATGCAAAATAACTTATTTTATGGATTTTAAAAATAAGCTAATTATATCCAAATGCCAACGCTACCCTCACAGTGAAGACACATCTATGGATTAATTAACCATGTATGTAAGATCTCGGAATCGACTACACCTGCCCTAGGGGGCATCATGCAGCGTCAATCCGCTTACATGGGCCTTTCCTTGACCCAATCCAAATCTGCCAACTAAGGGCTTTGATGGACCATGGTTATCTTTCGGCCAGTGCCACGTGATCCCCATTGTGCAAGCAACAGATGCCTCACGTCCACTTCGGATGCTTACCCACAAGCCTAAGCAATTACGGCACGGGAGTTCATGCGGCCCCCACTAGGGTGGGATAAAAAGCCCTTCTCTCCTGGCCCCGTAACTGCCATATCCTGAGGAGACCGCTAAGTTATCTGGCATAGAAAAACATAACCCTCACCCTAGGGGGTGTCGAGCTACGCCCTTCTACCCAGACACAGAGCAGTTGGTTGTGGAGGCCAGAGGATCTCGACGAGTCCTCTTACACATCCCTTATTATAGTTGAGGGTTATTTAATGCAAGTATGAGTGTACTCTAAGGTCACGACAACCTATACACTAGACCCTGGTCATACCGTGCTCCCACTAGCGTTTCAAGCCTTTCGTGAAGCATTAATCGATCTCGAAATATCATAGTCCCTGCCTCGAGTGGATTTCTCCACTCAAGGGTCACATTACATATCCCAAGAACATCGATGCTCCGCAAACCTAGCTATCACGCTAATGCCCTGGAGCCTAGCCTAAGGCCAGACTGACAGGAAAGGTCTTCCACTACCATGGCGCCTCGCTTATAAATTTGACGAATGATGTCATAGTAGAATTCCAACTCATTCTAGGTTTCGATGCTTGCCAAATAGGCACACCCGACTAATCGGGTGTTGACCTAATGGGGGCATAACCAAATGTGAGGAATTCATGCTATCATCAAGGGTCAATTAAATAATAGGCGTCACTAGTGGAATCCTATCCTAATAAGGTCGCTAGGACCCGAGGGGAAAGGGCATCCCTCTAACACAGATAATTAACTTATCGCATCGGGGTTCTCTACAGAATTATAAAGAACTACTGAAAGAAACAAGCACATAACTGAATCAAGTTCAGGGTCCGACCCCTGAACCTGACTGGCACAGTGTAGGCTCTTTGTCTCCTTTGCAAGGTTCCTCGATCCGGTGCAAGCCTCTGTATACAATCTCCTGACGCTTTCTGCCCTTTGCTGTCATCGTGTACGCTTCGCCGGATCGCCATCGTCCTCCAAGGTTCCGCTCATCTTCCCGGTGGTGGATCTTCACGGCAAGTCCTCCTCTTCAATCTGTAACCGAAAAAGATCTAGTACGCTTCGAGCAAGTGCTCGCTCGTACACAATTTTCTAGAAAGAAAAGGAAAACAAACCTAGCAAAAGCCTAGGAATCAAGGGTGGTAAATCTTCACCTCTTGCCCGACTATGGCTCTAAAATCTATCCACACACAGAAGAAAAAACATCCAGACAAAATCGCTAACACGGGGTCCGACCCCCGGTAGCAAGCAATCAAATATCCAGAATAATTTTAGAAGCAGCGCCCTGCAAGAACGATTCATAGAACACACAAAATATATTATGCATGATCTACTCGTAGAACCCCGATGGCGGCACATACTATTCATACGCGCACATGACGGTTTCATAAAAAAAAATATGAAACGCACACCACTAACGTGCTCTGATACCAATTGTTGGAAATAAATCTATATCAGAGGCCCGCAGCGGAAGCAAAGTGAAGGTCCGAGGACCGTGAGCGGTGTGCGTTACATATCAAAATTTTTATCGAAACGATCTACATATGCGTGTATGAAACTAGCATGGCAACTACGCGAACCCCTAACGACGATCTAACGCAAAAGAACAATCTAGCATGTATGCATGTTCTAATTATGTTAGATCTACTTGTTAGAGATCATACCTGCGTGCGGAATCTTTCACCGCGACAAATTTCTTCTTAGTCGATGGTGACGGGCTACGGATCTGCTCGACATAGCTTTGGTGCGACGGCTATAACTTTCTGTTCCGAACTCCGATTGGGCTGAAATTTGGACTGCAGGTAGACAACTTCGAGACACAACTTTTGCAATAAGTTTCACATCGTTTGGACTTCTGTAGCTCCCGAAATCACAGAAATAACGCTGATTTTCTGTGCAGATTCTGGACAGCAAAAGGTTGCGGGAGACGCCTTCTAGTTCACCCGATCTCACACGATGCACGGCACCTCGTCGATGGATCTCTGAGTGCCTCCATACGACGAGCCTTCTCCTTCTACGAAACACCACGTGAGGAAGACGAGTCGCCATCCAATGGCGCAAGCGAGGGAGAGAAAGACGAGAGAGGAGATGCGAAGAGAGGAGAGGGGGTGGCTAGGGTTTCCCCCATGGCTTGGGCCGGCCCTAGGGCTTGCATGGCTCATTAATTTCGTGCCCCCTCTCTCTCCTTCTCATATATAGGGCCGGCCTATCCATATGGATAAGGACAGTATGGATAAGGATGATTGATTCAAGTCTTATCCCTATATATCTCTTCTTTATCTCTATCCTTTCCTTGTTTTCGAAAACGGTCAAAACCAGCCCGTTTTCTGCGCCTCATAACCGGCCCCTTCATCGGAGGCAACAACCTCCCGAAACTAATGAGGCCGGCCTTGACCAGTCTCTCAACACTTAGGGCCGGCCCCCTTAGTGCATAGTGGCGCATGGTATGACCAAAACGCCCTTATGCCACTAGTTGGCCGTTCCTCGTGTACGAGACTTTGCAAGGCACACATAAGTGAAGTGCACCAGTGATTTCACTATTCTCTGAGGTTCCCGTAGGGTGCCCATAGTGAAGTCAACTAGTCAACTCGCAACATGTCCCGGTGCATCGCACCCATGTGGCAAAGTCCACTTATGGCAAGGAATTGCTACATGCGTCTCTACACTAACCTAGGGTTTCCCCTTAGTGCACACACGTAGCTACGCATCTACCGTGCACTAGTGCGAAGCACTCACGGAGCGTATGCTTGGACTTCTCGCTTCCTCTAACTACGTTCTGTGTTTCGAGGAGATGGTATAAGAACCGTACATAATGTCGATAAGGTGGAACCTTCAGGGACCAGGGTTCATGGCTTCCAACTTAGACTCGATCGACACACTACCCGAGTGTACCATCGATCCTCTGAGTCTGAGTTAACCTGCGTAGCCACCCAGAGTGCGACGTAGGCTGTACTCCAATTCCCCTGGACTTACTATGTTCTCCCTCATACCCCTGCTCTTCGCTTAGTATGGTAAACTCGATGTCCCTCCACTGGTGCCATGACGCAACTCGAGCGGTAGAGAATACCGTCAGACTCGAGTGCTCATATGACTCGGTTCCTTCCAGGTTGACCACGTACATCGTACCTCCGATAACTCTGCCGAGTAACCGGATCCGTCACGAGTCGAACTGATGACCACCTGGCCAGGGTTTAATACGACGTAGGTTAGACCAAGGAACGCACCTCCCGTTAGGGGTGTGGATAGCCTGCAGGAGTGACATGCTGATGCAACGCCAGCCGGGTAACCCAGTACACCGTGGTTTTGGATCACTGCATCCGGATCCTCACACATTGGTGCGCCAAAGCACCACACAACTGGTTAGTCCACCAGACATGGCTCCTCAGGGTTTAGGACCGTTTTACCCTAAGCAGAAACACGGTTTAGTGCACCGGTGTCTGCTCACCGATCTATGCACCGTGTTGGTTCCGTTCGGCCACAGACACTGTGCCTGGTAATGACCGTGGTGGAGACACCCACGCTCTGTCATCCCAACAGCTTATCCTGATAGGGCGACCAACCCTAATCAGAGCTGCGAACGTATTTAGGTTACATGGGACCAATCCCTTGAGTCTCCCACTCAAGTGGATTACCATGAGCCATGGCTCTCTGTTCTGTAATCAGAACACGTACTAAGGTACGTACCAATATGCATTCCTATACTATCAACCATACATAGCTAAACTATAGGTTTTACGAGCTGTAGACCTCACCAATTCTAACAGATGGCCGGCTTGAGGGAAGGAGGTGGCCGGCGCGGCGGCGACGGCAAGCGGAAGATTCGGCGAGGGCGCAAGGCACGATTGAGCCATCGGGGTTCGGATGCAGGGCCGGGCGGCGGGCCGACGGGCACGAGATCGTGCTCCGGTGGGGACGGTGGGCGCGGCACAGTGCCGGGATCGGCTGGCGAGCGCAGGGAACGGCCCCGACGGGTGCGACGGTCTGGCGGGCGCAGGCGCAGATCTGGCCGGGGTTCCTTCCCCGCGGTTGTTTCTCGCCATCGGTCACGCCAAATGGGAGGAAGGGTGTGGCCGTCGGAGTTGCTCCTCCGTGGCGGCTCAGGGGATCGGGAAGAAAGGAGGTGGCATGAGCTCGGGCCGGCACAGGTATAGGCTCGACGGCGACGAGGGGAGAGGCCGACGAGCACAGGGCAGGGCCGAGCGGCGGACGCGAGACGACGACCTGCACAGGGTCGGGCGGCGGGGGCAGGACCGGCGCACGACAGCGACATCATGAGGCTACGCCGTTGAGCGATAGAGGGCTTTGTAGGTAAAAAATAACTATACCCGGCCTCCTCGAGGTCACTCGTGCCAAACGGGGAAGCCGAGGCCAGAGATAGGGTCTCTGAAACCCTAGGCCAGAAAAGTTGGCTCTGATGCCATGTTACGAAGAGAGGGGGAGAGAGAATAGGATTTGGGAGAAAAACTTTTTGTGTTATCTCATCAATCTCATTAACATTACATAAGACTATCTCTCTTTATATAGAGAAAGAACGCACACCAGTATGTTACCACAACCGAGGTGGGACTAATAGAATACTAACACACTACATCTAATAGTTTCAGAAAGAGTCTATATTTGTCTTTAGAAAGAGTATATATTCGTCGGGAGGGACTTGAGCTATATTTTAAAATTAACGTGTTCTTCAACTAAAACTCATCTCTCAAGAAGGACTTATGTCAAATTCCCCCCCCCCCCCCCCCCCCCGCCCCCCACCCCCACTTTTTTTTTTTTTTTTCGGGGGGGGGGGGGGGGGGGTTTAGGAACTACAGAGGTTTTATTGATGACACCCCAGCCTTGCAAAAAGAAACTGTAGTATAACCAACTACCCTATCTCAAAAGACACTAGAGAAAGGATGCAGTTACGAGTAGAAAAAAAAAACCATCTTTCGCAACGAGAACTTGGCTAAAGCACCGGTGCACCTATTATGGTCTCTCTTCACACTAGAAAACCGCCACGCAGCAAAAGAACAGGAGATGAGCCTGCAACCGGATACGAGAGTTTAGTATACGAAATGTGTAATTGGCTCGTCCTGTGTTGCGGATTTATCCGTGTCCGGATGCCATCACAGCCATCCAGGCATACCCGATAGGTGAATCACACTCGAATAGTTATGGAATACGACGATTCCGATTCCACGAAAGTGGACCCTTTACTCATTGATTTCAAAGTTCCCTTCTTGAGGAATTTTTATTTTTTATTTTTTATTTTAATTTGTAAAAACTATAGGGGTTCTCCTTCAGGATATTTTCGAAGGGGGATATTTGTAGATATTTCGTAAGGGGGGATATTTTGTAATGTCCTTCGCTGTCACCCCCTGTTTCTTTATTGGTACCTCGCATTTTTGCCGAGATATGCTCCGAGGTGCGGTTACCTCCTGAGAGTGGGACCCCTCAGCCGTGGATTGATTAGGACACCTCATATATTTGATAAATCCACCCCCTTTGACTTCGTTGGTCGTCTTTCACAATTCAATCGCCATGAATCATGATTGGGTGCAACCTAATTGCTAATAGGAGTGAGGCAAATGGGCAGCCAATCAGGGGGACCAGGTACGAGCAGTGGGCCCTTCTTTTTGAGGGGTTGGTGCTGGTGACGTCACCTTTAGATTCACGTGATGTCATCAAGTAGTTGGTTTGGATGACATTTCCTTCCCTTAATTGAACCAACCATAAATTTTTTTTTGGAAAGCATATGCTAGATTTTTTAATTTTTTATTGAGAAATAATATCGACTCGAGTACGCTACCCTTTAGTGATTAGAGCAGAAGATGGATCAGAGTTCGAATCATCTCAAAGTAAGCAATGTATAACACAGGAGCACGAATAAATCCTCCACAGAGACTGGACATAAGTCCGCCACAAAGACGGGAGGAAAACCCACATGATTCGATACCACAGCTAAGGGGGGCAAGTGCTTTGCTACTGCGATTCGACCTCAATCGCGAGCATTTATCAAGACTTTGAAACTCTCGAATTTTTCTAGTCCCAGATATAAGCGAGTGGAGACTTTGTACCCTCCATCTTGTTTGACAATGAGAAGCCGAGAGAAAATGCTATATTAAGGATGGTGTTGTCCTCCGAGTACATATTAAGTGAGTGGGTCTTCTCTTCATTGTCGAGACTTAACATCTGACTCCAGAGATTCTGAAGAATAGGATCCGATTGGCCGAAAATTCGAATCAACTGTCGTGTACTCCTCCGGACTATCTCTTACTATGGTCTACACATTACGGGGAGAGAAGTCGAATGTTCTCCATCCTCTTCTTCTATGAGCGGATCATCCGCAGTAGTGTCTGAACGACAGGGATTGAGCTTAGATCATGATTCGGGTTGAATTCTTAATTTCCTCATTTGGATAAAATTGAGAAAAAGTCGCATCCAACCCTTTACTCAAATCGATATCAAACAACAAATCGAAGAAGGGTGGCTCAAACCTTTACACCAATCTCCAATGGATATATTCCAAACCTTATTATTACTAGAATGCCACTCAAAAAGCAACGGATGCTCCAAAGATCCTCCTTTTATTCAAAAATGCTACTTAAAAGTAGAACATTTCAGTCTGCCCATTGGAGTGCTCTATATATTTTTCTTATTTTTTGAAGAGGGAGTGCTTTGTCTCAAATCAAACTTTTATTAAAATCTATGATTAAATTAAAAAAAAATTATGTTTAATAACGATTGAAATTGATTTTTTAGAATAAAATATTAACTTCTCAATAAAATAATATTTTTATTTTGAAAATGTTACTGTATTATAAAAATATTATATTTTTGGTATTCTCAATTACGTTGATTTTTGGGCTTTATTATCACTTGTTATTTTTTCGCTTAGTCCCATATCGGTTGTGGAGAAAATTTATAGTCGCCTAAGTTATTTAAATGACACTATAATTTCAGTTATTATCAATCAATGAAAAACATAATCGCAACTTTGCTTTCATGATAGTTGTGATAGCTTGTCTTTTCCGATGGTGCGAAACCTAGGGTTTTTCGGTTTGAAGCTGACGGTGTGAAATCAGAGAAGGGTTTGTGAGAATCTCCCTGCTCTTTCCTTTTCCTTCATCAATCTCATCTTACGACGACGTTTGATTGACGTTTTGTAGGAGCCGGTGGTCACTAGCATCAAAGAGCATTGTGAATGGATATATACATCAATCTCACCAACAAATCCAGAGCCCTTCTGAGAGAATACAAGTTGTGTTCTTTTTCAGGGAATCCAAACTCCCAGGAAATAGGCACAATCGCATGTTCCTTCTATAGGGGCATCTTTAGCCCTTACTCAAAACACTTACTCAAATTTGAATCCAAGTAAAAAAAAAAGCCCCAAAATTAGCTCATTCCCTTTACTCAAACTCATTCCAAAATGAGATATACTTCGGTTTTTTACCAAATCGAGTGAGGCTCAAACCCAGCCATCTTTGAGGTCTTCCCCATGTACAACATTATTGTCCAACGGTTGAGTTTTTATTCAAATATGAGTAATAGCTTCAAAATCAACCCCAACTCTTACTCAACTCATACCAAATTGAGTTTTTACTCAGATTTGAGAAAGGATTGGAGTACCGTATATCGGATTGAGTTTTTACTCGGATTTGAATAAAACTTTGAGAGAGGGCTAGAGATGATCTGAGAGGGGTTGTTTGTTCGATATTTCTCCAGAAGAAAAGAAAGACCCAATTTTTGTGGGATTTCATTTCTTAACCAAATACCTAACATGGAAATAAGCGAGGATTTATGAAAAGAACATGGAAATGAGCCGATTTCCTGGGAATTCCAAATCCTCAAGAAAAGAACACAATCTTATGAAATTGAAGTCCCATTTAGGTATTAAAAAGAATAAAGAAGGTTCCCTAAAATACTAATCTTTTTTTACATGGTACTTAAGGTAACTAATCACACACACCCTCGACTCGACAACACCAAATCCTCTCTCTTCTCTCTCTCTAGACTCTAGAGTGGAAGAATGGCGGCAAGCAGGCCTTCCAGTTGGTTCTCCCTCTCTTCTTTTTTTTCTTTTTTTTTTGTTGGGTGTTTTCCTTTTCAAGCCCCGACCACCCTTATTTCCACTCTGATTCCAAAATCAGGGAGGCAACGAAGAGCTCTAGTTCCCCACCATTTCCGTCCTCTGACTGCAGTGATTGTTTACTCAGATAACCAGAAGCTGACCGACACGTGGCAGTTGCCGGTCCGGCCCGCCGGTGAAGATCTCCGGTCTGCTTCCGAAACCCAACGGGGTCTGGGCCGGAGGAGGAGCGGGGACGGTGGCCGACAGCATCGCCGCCGCCGCGGCCTCACCTCTCTTCCTCCTTTTAGGCGACCCCTTCTCCGACGAAGACGAGGAGGTGCAGGGAGAAGACGAAGAGGAGGAGGACGGCTCCGGCGAAGCCCTCTTGGAGGGAGACGACGGCGCCGGCGCCGCGGCGCCGTTCTCCGACCCGATCCGGAGGGGGAAATTGAGGAGCGCGCGGGATCCGCGCATCCGGTAGGCGGCCCGGTCGTAGGCCAGGGCGGCGTCCTCCGCCGTCTCGAACGTCCCCAGCCAGACCCTCGCCCCGTTCTTGGCCGGGTCCCTGATCTCCGCCGCGAACTTCCCCCACGGCCGCTGCCTCACCCCCCGGTAGTGCTTCCCCTTCGACGGCGCGGCCGGTAGGGGCGCCGCAAACACCGGCGGCCTCGCCTCCGACACCGATTCCTCCGCCAGGGGCTCCGGCTTCACAATCGCCGCCGCGGTGGTCCCACTCGGGAGCCAGCCGTTGGTGAAGGCGTCCCTGAGGGTGCCGTACACGACCATGTCGTCGGAGTCGTCCGGCCGGAAGGGGAGGTCGCCCCAGTTATCGGCGACGAGGCTCCCGAAGCTGGAGCTGCGGCAGTAGACCGGGGCGGCGCTGCTCCGGGTCGGCAGGCTCGCCGCCGGTAAGGGGAACTCGTCGTCGAGCAGGTGCTGCCGGATGGAGTCGAGGAGGGCCATGTCGGAGTAGTCGGGGCTCTGCTGCTGTGCGTACATCTTCGGACACCGGGTGGTGAGGATAAAGAGGCGCTGTGAGGGCGGAATTTTGGGTGTGTGAAGGGGGAAAGGGTCGGCGGTGTATATATAAGGGGCCACGAAGGGTCTCAATGTGCTGAAAACTTTTTGGTGGGGGGGGGGGTAACCTTACTCCTGCTTCGCTGAAATTTCCTTCGGTGTTGAGCACGTGCTTAATATCCCATTTCTCCAATTTTTTTTTATTTTAAATAATTTATTCACGGCATTATTAAAATAAAATTAACTAATCGTCGGCGGGTGACGTCACTGCCCAGCTCGTCAGCAACCTCCATGTCCTCATCGTCTTTGTCGCTTTGGCGTTGCCTGGCAAACGCTGAGCCATTGCTCTACTCGCCGATTTCCACTAATCCTCGCCGATGGTGACAAAGGCTGAGGACACATAGACGCACCTAATAAAAGTGGTCTTGATTTGATTTCTTTAGGCTCGGGCTCAACCCAAATCGGACTCGACTTAACCCAAGTAAATCACTTCCTAGTCTGACATGCTCAAATTGATCAAGTATAGGAACTCATCAAATTTCTGTTGAACCCAGCCTAATTGATTAGCTTCCCAAAAGATTTAGCACTACAAAAGCTCGTGTCTGTCAGCACTACGCCCGGTTCCATCGGACTATCCCTCATGTGCGTGAGAGAGAAACACCTCCAGCAGCCCTGTCTCACCTCTAGCAGACCGTCCCCGCATGAGAGAGAGAGAGAGAGGAGAAGCATATCTAGTATATTTAGAGAAGCCACCTTGCTTCCCTTACTGAACTGGGGCTAACTGTTCAACAAACACAACAGTGGAGAATTACCGAGGGTAGTATTAACAAGCAATGATAGAGTGTGCTTCACCTATCAGGGGCTAGATGAAATGGACAACTGTGATTGTGCCACGCCAAGTTGGCAAAATGGGTTGGCAGAGTAGCATTTTCACCCAATTGGGGGTAGGGGTGTGAAGGATCCAAACTAAACCGACTAGACCGACCAAACCGACTGATTTTGATCGTTTTCGACTCACTCAATGGATCGGATTGGATTGAGTTTTTAAAAAATCGACATGATTAGATCGATTAACAGATTTGTAAATATAAAACCGATCTAAATCGAACCGAACCGACATATGCATATACATATGGTGTTTTATTAAGTATACCATGTGTCCACAAAAACCCTTGCTACCAATAATCTTTGCAATATTGTAGGATGACTCAAAATCTGTTAAAAATCATATTTAGGCCTAATGATTTGGTACCAATTATTAATTTTTAAGTTGAAACTAGGTCCTAATAGAAGTAGAAAAAAAGCCCAATAAAAGTATAGATCAAAGCCCAAACCGATCTTCCAATCCAATTCAAATTGACTTAAATTGGATTGGATTTCAATCTCAGTTCGGTTTGGATCGGATTGAAAATCCTCAAAACCGATTAAGATTGGACCAGTTTGGGTTTTACCTAAATATGTTGGAATCCAACCGATGCACATCCTAATTGGGGGGTTGGTTTATCACATTTTCATCTTGTACAGAGACTCGTCAAGAAAAAACTATTTCCGCTCTGGTCCACGTGTCTGTCAGTTAGGTGATAGATATGTGCGAGTCGCTCTTCTTCATCGGCGAGGAGAGAGTTTGGAGGGACCCAAACCGCCGATAAATCGGCGATCAGGGAAGAGTGCATTGTTTCTAGACGAGTTGGACACTTGGACAAGGATAAGGTAAGGCCGGTGGGGACCACCCCCCCCCACGCCCGCTCCTTTACGTCTTCGCGTTCGTGGTCGCTTCGCGAACAGCAACGGGGCGGATCCGGTGTGCGGCTCATGCTCACCCAACATCCTAAGCAAGCAATGGGATGTCGCCACGCCATCAGCCCGGGCCGGATCGCTCCCGGCTCTGCTCCGTGCCGACGATTGTCGTAGCTCGTCCACGTGGCTGCTAATGCTTGCTTGGTGGCTGAATCCGCCTGTTTGAGGCAACACCTGATCCGAAATGTCGCTTTTTTTAATTTTTTTGTATTTTTCTCGGTAGAAAAAATGTCGCTTTTGTTGGCCCTTGGACCATTCGGCCACTACCCCCTCTTGCCACTCCCACCCCCCTATATTCTTAATATATGTCAATTTCTTTTTTATTTATATATTAAAAAAAATCAAATTCTTCTAAAATATTTGACTACACAATGTTCATATATATGCACGTGGTGCATTAGGGGGGGTCTGGATCATACATGCATGTCTTACTGATTCTTTGGACCAAAATGGAGTACTGAACAGCTCTTAAATTAATATTTTATCGAGAAGGCAATTCTGATTTCTTAGGTCTATAAGTAGAAATAGGGTTTTATATTGGTTCGAAACCAATCCATATAGACAAAACTCAAATCGGTTTAGTTTTTTATCGGTTTTGACGATTCACAATCTAGTTCAAGCTGAATTTGGATTGGAATCGATCCAATCTAATCCAATTAGAGTCTGCTCTCGCCCATGTGCTGATTGGATTAGTTTTTTTTAAGTCTTCTATTTGGACCTTATTTTAACTTAAGAAAAAAAAATTAAGGTCTAACTATCAGATGAAATAAGAATTTTTAACTGATTTTTAAGCCATCATACAGAATTATAAAAATAAAGAATAAGCTACTATACTAAAACATATCATAAAAATAATTATTCAATGCTTCAAGAATTGTCATAATATCAGTTATAAAAACAATTATGTTATGATGGGAGGCATGAAACTTAATGAATGGGTGCCATGCTAATGTTGAGGAATGATGGGGTGGGGAGACTTAAATCAATGGGTAAGGCATGAATCATGTATGTGGTATGCTTTCCTTAAAATGATTATTTGACATCTCTTAACTCCTTGAGAATGTTGTTAGGTTGCAGACGAACCACTTCCAGAATATGATAACTCTTTGTTCTTTTGCGTACAATAATCATGAAGAGAGCACACTAGAACGAGACGAGAATGTCTTACTGTCTTACAGAAAATTATTGTAGAAAAAGAGGCTCAGATTCGGAGTGCTCTCAATTGCTGGTATGTGTTTTTTTTTTATTGAAACTAAGGCATCCCTCAAGGACTAACATATGCACTGGTTCACCGACCAACTAGTGTCAGGAAACACACAAATGGTATGCGCCTAATCAGCGCCAAAAACCATATAGCATATTGCCCACACCGTGCATGTGCGTGCATGCGATGCGATGAGCCGCATCGGACGTGGGTCAAGAGCGCCACAAAACATCCTCTTGTTTTTTATTCAATACAAATGAGATAGATTCCATATAAAAAGTTCAAAAGACAAGATAAAATCATTCCATGTTTTCTCATTTAAACAAAAGATAAAACCACCACATTCTACCTTATATTTAACAAAACCAAATAATCCACCTCTTGGTTAATATAACGATAGAAAAAGTCCGTCAGATAGTAAGAACAATTAATGTTTTAGTATACATAAGGCAACTTTCTATTTGAACTTTCTGTTATTGTAAGCATCTCAAAGCTCAATCAAAATCCATAGTAGTCATAAAGTGATAGAATCAGAGACACCACATATATACAAACACGAATATGTCTAATGTTCTCATTCTTAAACTAGCTCAGCACTATTAATGGCTTACTTGTCCTATTTTAATGAGCAAAATCGAGAATAACTCAAACTCTCTATTGTCACATCGGTGAAATCCTTCTAATATCTCTATTATATTTCAGATATTTGTCTTTTAGACTGGACTTCATTAATAGTTTTAAAAACTCATCTTTCTTTTTATAATGGTTAGCACTATTTATATTGGATATCGTCCTTCTCTATTATAGTGTTAAAACTTACCACATATCAGTGACTTATTTTAATCCATTAAAACCATTAACTAATGATTTACAAGTTTTAGACTGAGTTTCTATCTCTGATGGTTCTTTTAATTAAAGAGTTTCAACCTAGCTCATCCCTCTAGATATTATCCTAACCATTTCCTCATTAAATGTTTTGGTAAAGGATCAATCAAGTTATTACTTGACTTCACATATGTGATATTAATAATTCAACTACAAATCAAATGTCTCACATATCCATGTCTTAAACGAATAAGTTTGGACTTTCAATTATTTGTTCCACTATATTTTCTTGCTAAAGTGGCTTCACTGTTACAATCAAGTGATATGGTAAGTATATGCTTTGCACATTATGTTATTTATATTATGAGGATCCCTTCACCCACCTTGCTTGTTGCAACCAATGCTATAAACTCATATTCCATTATTGATTGTGTTAGACATGTTTGTTTCTTGAATCCCTAAGAAATAGTTGCATCACCTAAGAAAAATATCCACCATATTGTGGACTTGTTAGCCCCTGTACTCGATATCCAACTTGTGTCATTATTGATTGTGTTAGACATGTCTGAAAACTCTGAGTAGAATAGCCATAGTCCTTTACTTTCTTTGATTAAGGCAAACTGGAATTCCACCTATTATTGGGCAATCAGCTCCCACCGATGAAAATCCCTTTTTCTGCGAAAGCCTTCAGGATGGTCCTCAAGGTTTGAGTTTCGAATTCCTGCAAAGATCGTACAACGATAAAGAGAATACGATACACAAATACAATAGTAAAGAACATCACAAATTCACAAGTATATCAAGGATTAAGATTATCACTAGCAAGGAATAAACTAAGTAGTAGTCATTATTTGTTGGACACTACAAACCCTATCCTTGCTCCTCGCACATAATACACCCATGAAGTAAAGAACAACTCACCCGAGAGATATAGAGATATACACCAGAGAATCATCAAGAGATGAAAGTGCCAGTTGAAGTAGAATCCGAGGTAGACACGTCGAAGTACCCGGATATATAAGGCTTGTACGAACTTGAAAGAGAACCCAAAGATGAACCTCCACTCCCACTTCCCATCTTCTTTATTCTTCTTCTTTTTCTTCTTCTATTTCTCTCTTCCACCCTTCATCTCTTTTCTCTCCTTGCAGCAAACCCTAAATCAGGTTTTTTGTTCTCTTCTCGTACTTCGATTCACTATCAGTCCTCTACCTAGAAGAACCACTTTACCGTGATCATCGGTCGCCATACTCTTACGAGTATCCAAGATCCCGGGTGGAACGTCGTGCCTCCCTTCCTCCTTCAATCTTATCCCGTGACTTGTTCTTCATCGTAGATAATATCAAACACCTCCAGTATCTATTGTAGATGATTTCCATACTAACCCTAGATCCATATCCCTGCTCTTTTATAGGAGAGGAAACGTATAGCCTTAGGATTCCCAAATAAACCTAAATTTGCAGTACTGATGTATCCAGCCCGCACCGAGTCTCCCGGGCGAAGTCGCAGTCTTCTAGGAGACTTTGCTCATGGTTCTATCTGGAAACTGTGTACCGATTTCTCCCAAGTGACGAGTTTACCCTAGTTTCTGCTTTTTGGGCCGAGTTTTAATAGGCCAAAACTCAATACCAATGGCCTTCTAGTGTGCCACACTGCGATTACTAGTGAATCTACTAAGTTTATTTATGATATTTGTTATATCAGGTCTCGTGTACTGTATTGCATACATGAGACTTCCAATAGCACTTGTATATTAAAGTTGTGCAACCGCTATTCCAGCATCAGTCATTAGCTTGATACTTGGATCAAACTTGATATTATACTCTTTGAATTTAACACGACTAAACTTATTCAACATATCGGGATTAATACAATGTAAAACCCCCACTAGTTTGTTTAAGTTTAAAACATGAAATTAATGGTATCAACTTGTCCAAGATCCTTAATTTGGAATGTAGAAGAGAAAAATATCTTCATCACAATTATACCTCTTATATTATAATTGACAACTAATATGTCATCAACATATAAACATATAATAATTATACAACCACTACTATTTTTAGAATAAATTTATTTATCGACTACATTATGCATGAAATAAAAAGATAAAATTACATAATCAAAATTTACATGCCACTGTTTTGGTGTTTGCTTTAACCCATACAATGATTTAACAAGTTTACAAACTTATTTTTATTTTCTGCTATAACAAAACCCTTCTAGTTACTCCATGTATACTCCTCATCAATGTCACCATTCAATAACGCAGTCTTTACATCCATTTGATACAAATGAAAATAATCTATGGATGTTAAAGCAAACAGAATTCTAATGGAAGTTATTCTAATTACTCATGCATATTATCAAAGAAATCAATTCCCTCTTTTTGACGAAATCCTTGCATGATTCAAATGCAACCTTAATTCTTGGCTTTTCTAAAAGATCCCCATAGACTAAGTTCTCACTCATATCAACATGCACTATATTGGTCAAAGCCACATTCTTGTCAAAAGTTAAGAAGATTTTTATAGTTCCTTTAGCGACTACTTTTGAATATCCTCAATTTCTCATTTGTACTTCTTGGCCATCAGAAATGTTTCATATATTTTGAAAGCCGATTAATTATAGCTGACATAGACTGTGCCTGCAGGATCATACCACCAACCGAAAATCTTTCCTTAAGCCAGAACGATTTTAGTTACCATAGCAATGATGTCCTCTTTTACTGACTAGTCTCATGATTGGCGATTGGTAGCCTCATTATTCGATTTCTTTCGAAACCTACAATCACGAGTAAAATGTCATTTTCTTGCCACAAACAAAGCAATGACCTTCAGAGTTGTCTTTTTATTTATTTATTAATTTCTTGTCTTTCTTGGGTTTGAATGAGTCTTTCTTTTCATGGATATTCTTATTTTGGATTGTTCTGTTAATAATACACACCGTGGATATTGAGGCATCATTAGAGATCACTTTTTTATCTTATAGACGAGCACTTGTAGATCAATCCAAAAGTGTTTCATAATTTGCTCAAGAAATCGAATAATACTATTATGTCATATGCAAAATCTTCTTTATATAATCTTTTCAAGTGGGAGACAGCTTGACAATAATAACCACTACTTAAAAGGATTCAGAAAGATCTATCTTCAAAGCCTTTATCTTAGACATGACTTGTAGTTTATGAACTTGGGGAAGTATAGGTTTACCATTCACCATCGTGAAGTCAAAATTGTTGGAATTGGTGAGGTCTGCAGCTCGTAAAAACCTATAATTTAGCCTTATATGGTTGATAACTTAGGATTGCATCTTGATACGTATTATGATTATAGAACAGAGAGCCAATGCTATATGATAATCCACTTGAGTGGAAGACTCAATGGACTGGTCCCATATAACCTAAATACGTTCGTAGCTCTGATTAGGGTTGGTCGCCCTATTAGGATAAGCTGTTGGGATGACAAAGCATGGGTGTCTCCACCATGGTCATTACCAGACACAATGTCTGTGCTCGAACGGAACCAACACGGTGCACAGATAGGTGAGCGGACACCGGTGCACTAAGCTGTATTTCTGCTTAGGGTAAAACGGTCCTAAACCTTGAGGAACCATGTCTGGTGGGCTAACCACTTGTGTGGTGCTTTGGCGCACCAATATGTGAGGGTCCAGTTACATGACCCAAAATCATAATGTACTAGGTTACTCAATTAGCGTTGCATCAGTGTGTTACTCCTGCAAGCCATCCATACCCCTAATGGGAGGTGTGTCCCTTGTTCTGACCTACGTCATATTAAACCGGCCAGGTGGTCATCAGTTGGACACCTGATCGGATCCAGATACTCGGTAGAGTAATCGAAGGTACGATGTATATAGTCAATCTGAAAGGAATCGAGTCATATGAACACTTGAGTCTGACGGTAGTCTCCACCGCTCGATTTGCATCATGACACCAAGTGGAGGGATAGCTGGTTTACCACACTAAGCGGAGAGCAAGGGTATACGGAGAACATAGTAAATCTAGGGGAATTAGAGTACAGTATGTGTCGCACTCTGGGTGGCTATGTAGGTTAACTTGGACTCAGATGATCGATGGTACACTCGGGTAGTGTGTCGATTGAGTCCAAGTTGAAAGTCATAAATCCTAGTCCATGAAGGTTTCACCTTATCCATATGATGCATGGTCCTTGAACCATCTCCTCAATTCATAGGAAGCAATTAGAGGAAGTAAGTAATCCAACCCTAATGACCCTATACTCCGTGTGTATATCACACTAGTGCATGGTAGATACGTAGGTGCGTGTGTATACTAGGAGAAATCCCGGAGTAGTACAGAGACACATGTAATCATCCGCTTACCTTAGTAGGCTTCGCTACATATGTGTGAGGCACCGGTTCGTGTTGCGAGTTGACTAGTTGCCTTTACAAGGGGCACCCTATGTGTTTACTGAAGGCACCTCAATAATAGTGGAATTACTAATCATAACCCACGTTAGTGCGCCATGTGAGTTACCAAGCGAGAGGGACAACCAACAAGAGGCATGTGGGTATTTTGGGAAACCAAAATATCACCATGTGCTAGGTTGGCTGCCCCTAGCACATGGGGACATGTATGGGCCGGCCCCTCCCCTAGTTTCTAGGAGTTACTAGCAAGCTTCAAAGGGAGGGGAGCTAAACTCTAGGTGATTTACTTTTAGGGCCGACCACTTCTGGCGATAGCGGGCTGGCCTATTGCAACACGTAAGGAGAGACATATACTGGGAGGCCGGCCACAACTTGCTTATGCAAGGTGTAGAGGTCGGCCTCTATACACATGGATGAGGAGAGGGGGAGCCGACCACTAAGTGGTGATGAAGCCTTAGCCGCCCCCCTCTTCTCTTTGTCTCTTCTCTCATCTCCAACGCGTGTGCGCGAGGGTTTAGACAAGGATGAATAGAAGACGGAGAAGGCTCATCGCATGGAGACACTCAGAGATCCATTGATGAGGTACCATGCATCGTGCGAGATTGAGTGAACTAGAAGGCGCTTCCCGCCATCTTTTGTTGTCTAGATTTTGGGTAGAAGTTCAATAATGTTTCTATGATTGTGGGAGATACAGTACTCCAAACGACCTTAAACCATTTGCAAAAGTTATGTCTCGAAGTTCTCTAGTTGCAGTCCAAATTTTAGCCCAATCGGAGTTCGGGGTGAACAATTATAACCGTTGCATCGAAGGTATATCAAGCAGATCCGAGGCCGTCTCCATCGACTAATGAAGAAATTTATCGCGGTGAAAGGATTTGCACGGATATGATCACGATAAATCACTTTATTCTCCTCTCACTTCAGTCAATTAGTAATTTCCAAAAAGGTTTTAACTTACAATTGTATTGAGTGAGACTAAGGTGATACAATCATTATGCATTCACCATTGGTTGATAATGCCAATTTCAATTTGGTCAATAGTTTAAGGATTAATATGTTCAAAATAAATATTTTGGAGTAATACGAATTTGGGCGTTTAGTTCAGGAAGAGAGAGAGAGAGAGAGAGAGAGAGAGAGAGAGAGAGAAAGAGAGAGAGAGAGAGAGAGAAGGGGGGATTAATAAATTTTTTAAAGTAAAAGATCAAACAATAATAAAAAAATTAAAGACCATATAATAGATGCTCTGCATGAAGTCAAACCAGCTTCAAGGGTACTCAATTTATTAGAACATGGTAAGTTGCTCAGTAATCAACAAGTCAATTTCTTAATAAGGTGCCCTACTTCTGGATTTAAAGAAATCTACATGTCACATCTTATGTGAAAAAAAAACTTGAATGAATATAGAACCGACTAAACTATAATTTTAAATAACTTTCTTTATTATCTCTGTTTTTAAACGAACTTTTATATAAATCACATACTTTTAGAAGGCGATGTAAATATCTTCACCGATGCTTTTTCATCGAAAGACAAACGATTTTGTGAATTAAAAAAATAAAATAGGCATATATGTTAATAATAATAATAATATGAGTTTTGATTGCTATGTTATATTGTAGGTGATTATATACAAAAAACCTTAATAAAATAAAATTATGACATGAGGAAATAGTGATGCTTACCTTCTTATTTTGGTTATTTTATTAACTATACAACTGACCTAATAATGACATCAATCTTTCCAAAACTACCATCAATATAAGAGCTACTAATTAAAGATGTGTTGAACCATATGCACAAGTCACTAATAAATGTATTCTTTTACGCTCTCAATGTTGACAATGTGAAATTTAAATCTTAACCCTAAGAAAATGAATAAACAATAATGCAGAGTGAGCTAATACTGCTAATCTTTACTATATTAAGAGAATTGGGTCTTAAGATATAAAGCAATAATATCCACAACTATCAATACCTTAAGTCAAACAAATATGATAAGCAAAAACGTTTAAAACATTTAAAAAAAAATTGAGGTAGTATTTAAAATTATAATTATTAAAAAGAATGAAATCCTACTAACAGAGAAAACAATCACACCCCAAAGTCTCTTTCCATAATGTATTGTCTCTCTCTCTCTCTCTCTCTCTCTCTCTCTCTCTCCCCCCCCCCCCCCCCCCCCCCCTTCAAATATGTCCATCACATGTGATTTCCTCTAGTGAGGAAATGAAGGCAAATTATGGATTAAATCCAAATTTGACAAACATCCTCAAAAGTCAAGTCATCTTTTCTTGGTAGAATAAAAGTTTATTTCGAATGATATGTTAGTAATGGTCGAATAATATTTCATGACATCTCACATGATTTGTGGTCATGATGCGTTCGATACCCCCCCCCCCCCCCCCCCCCCCCCCCTCCAAATGCATTGTTGGATTTTGGCCCATTAAAAGCCGCACCCGAAGCCTAGAAGTTGATGAACTTGGCAGCAATTTTACGGGTAGAACGTAGCAGAAATTTGCCGGGGTGACCGGACCAACGCATGTGCAGGTTGAGCGTCGGGTTGTTTTTTGAGATGGTTTTGAAAATTCTAATGTTATATGTTTCCTCTCTCTATGGATCGTGGTATCCATATATAAGGGGAGCTATGGCCCTAGGTTTTTGTTTTTTAAATGTCGTCGGGAGATATTGAATTGAAGGACGGAGAGAGAAGAAAAATATGGTCTAGGGTTTGCCGCAAGGAGAGAAGATAGATGAAGGAAGGAAGAGAGAAAGGAGATTGAGAATAAGAAGAAGAGATGAAGAAAGAAAATGGAAGAAGGGAAGGGAGAATGGAGGTTCATCTCCGGATTCTCCTTCAAGTTCATCAAAGGTTTCATCCGGGTTCTTCAGCGCGTCTACCTCGGTCTTGTCTTCTACGGGCGTTTTCATCTATCCGGTATATCTCTGGATCTCTCGAGCGGATTGTTCTCTAATTAATTGTTGTCTTTCGGTGAGAGGAGCAGTAAAAGGAGCTGCGGCCATGCAGGGTCCGATAAACGCCAACCACTGCATGATTTATTTCTCTTGCTAGTGACAATCCAAACCTCTAAATGCCTGCGAATTCATATTGCACATGTATATCTTTATAATCGGTGTATCAAATTCTCTATTTAGTGTGCGATATCAGCAGGGCTCCATCCTGAGTGCTTGGAGGTTTCCGCGGCATAGGAGATTCGTATCATGAGCCGATTCTGGCCCCGGCATGTATTTCATCGCATGCCCAAACTTGAAAGTGAGTGAAGGTTGAAGAGGAAGTAAAGTTATGGTCATGTTTCCCCTCTTAACGTTCCAAGTCATTGGTTGTGGGCTTTTTTTTAAAAAAATCTTTTTGTGGTCAAAATTGATTTGATTTCTTGGCACATAAGAAACGCAATCCCCAAATGCACCCGGTCTTCCATGTCCGCATCACATTTTTTGTCTGGTAGTAGCATATGATAATATAGAATATTTACAGGGGCCAAATCCCAAGTTGTTAGCCGGGAATTCCAAGTTCGTTAACGAAATGAACCGACTGATGTGAAGGCGGACGACATCGGACGGTCAGGAGTGGCGCAGGTGGTGGGTGTAGGGAGGTTGGTGTGAATTGACCGGTCAGGATTGTGTTTGAATCTGACCGTAGACTTCTTTGATCCGTTGGCGTTTTGTGATGATGAGTACGATTATGGTTAGCAAGGTCAGGGCGGGGGAGGAAGAAAGCGAGCACGTGCCCAAATAGACGGTCCACATCGTTAGTACCTTCTGCGTGAGTTCCCTCCTTTTGGTCACGAGGTGAAAAGGGATATTAAAACCTTTTTCTTTTTTTTTAAAAGCTGGACCGGTTAGGTGTAGGGGTGGCAATGGGTCGGGTCGGGTCGGGTCGGATTCGGGACGGGTTGAGACATAGGTATAAGGGTAAAACCTCCAATCCGAACCCGACCCGTTTAATAAACGGGTCAAAAATTTAAACCCAAACCCGATCTGCCTAATAAACAGGTTGACCCGACCCGACCCGACCCGTTTAACCTGTTTACTAAACAAGTCGAGTCGTGTCGGATCGGGTTGGCTCAACAAAACCCATGTAAACCTGTCGGGTTGGGTCAAACGAGTCAGATTGGGTTGGGTTGGGTTGGGTCGGGTCGGCTCGGGTTGACACGACCCATTTGGTAAACGGGTAAGTCGGGTTATAAGTACAAACCCAAACCCGACCCACTAAATAAATGGGTCAATCGGGTCGTCCTGTTTATGACCCGAACCCGTTTAGACCTGTAGACACACGAATTTTGTCTAACCCGAACCCGACTTGCGTACGCCTACGCGGATGCAAACCCGACGTGCGCTCCGACTCGGACCCGACTAGCACGCATCGACGTGGACCCGGACCCGATTCGCGCCCGACAAGGGAACCGGGCGGGCCCACCCTCAAGTGGGGCCCACCCGGCCGGCCCCTAATAGGGACCCGAACCCCATGGGGGGCCGGCCCCTAGTAGGGATCCGAACCCCATAGGGGGTCCGGCCGGCCTTGCAAGGAAAAAGAAAAGAAAGGAAAGAAGAGAAAAAGGAAAGAAAAGAAAGGAAAGAAAAGAAAAAGGAAAGAAAAGAAAAGGAAAGAAAAGAAAGAAAAGGAAAGAACTACCGCCATGTGCGGGGGGAGGTTGCGTATGGCGTCTGCTCACTCGCGGATCTGCGCCGATCCCTCGATCCGAGGCACAAGAAGAAGCGCCGGATCGCCATCGATTTCGTGTGCAAAATCCAGCCATAATAGCCCCGCCAGAAAAGGAAAACAAATAAATGTTATTCCCCTCATCAATGGATGAATAAATCCCGGGTAATTATGAGAGAGATATTAAAGGGATTTAAAATTAAAACTTCCCATATCTCTCACCCCTCCCCTTTGCCTATAAATAGAGGGGGTGGGGGAAGGTTCAAGAGATCGAAGATTGAAGACGAAGTGCGGGAGCTCTGCAGAAGAGGAGACGCCCCTTCATCGACCCAAGGCTTCACGAGGCACGGGCAAGCCTGTCCCTTCGGGATCGGTTTAGTCCATTGAAAGCCCTCAGCGACGTAAAGACCCTTGCACACGAAGATCAAGACTTCGACTCCGAGCACGAAGAAGAAAGCTCGGAGAAGAAGACCCTTCGACTCCGAAGACGCCAGAAGCAAAGGCCGGAGAAGAAGCTCGGAGCGGCACTACCCCGTCGGCTCCAACAAATCCTCTACTCCGATCAAGCTCCAAAGCCCGGAGAAGAGAAACGAAGCGTCATCACCCCGTCGCCTTTGACAAATATCTGCGCCATCCACGAAGAAGAAAGCCTGGAGCAGACCGCCTGAAGCGTCGCCACCCCCACCGTCTTCATCAACAAAAGCCGACGCTACAACCGTCGCACGGAGACCGTCGCTACCCTCGCCGTCTTCATCAACAAAAGCCGACGCCACAACCATTGCACGGATATCGGTGCTATCCCCACTATCTTCGGAAGCCCGGAGAAGACGAGAAGTCCAGCCGACACCCAAACCGTCGAAGCGCAAAGAAATAGCCCACGTCGTTCGAAGAAGAAGACCGAGTTGACGCTGAAGCTAAAGCCTACGTAAGAAGCCAAAGCAAAGCCCCAGTAAAGCCCGCGCCAAAGCAACGCAAGTGCCAAAGCCAAGCGACTACGCCGGCCACGAGCAAAAGCACCGCACGTTCTAGCCGATACGACGCGAAGTCCGAAAGAACGCAAGCATCACAAGTCTCTCCCGGCTACGTCCAAGCGCAAGCGCCGAAGCAAAGCAAAAGCCAGAGCCACGCCGGAGCCAAGCCAAAGCCAAAAAGCCAAAGCCAAAAGTCGACGCCAAAAGCACGATCGACGTTGCGAACCGACGATCAAGGACGCCGAGGTCAAGCAAGGAGCGAGGAAGACACGAAGACCGAGGAACGAAGCTGAAGACCCCCTAGCCGAGGAAGCGCGAAGCACGGAAGGGACCAAAGAAACGGCAGACATTCCTTAGCCTCTCAAAAACCCTCACCTTGTAAAAACCCCTGTCCTGGGCAACCCCTTCAGAGCTCTCGCACGAACACCACGTGGAGACGCGGATCAAAGGGATCCTCCAGAAGATCTCTCCCACAATCCCCTGATCAACACTCGCCGTAACCCGGACTCGCCACACCCGAGCCACCCGGGTCCCGGCCACACTTGTAATCTCGTGTGTTCGCAATAAAGACGACCCATACCTTTTTCTGCGCATAAAAGACCAAACCCAAACCTGCTAACTTCGGGTCGGATCAAAGATTATCACCCCTAGTTAGGTGGTCATACAAGAAGGGAGCCTGAGCAAAAAGACTCAAAGAGGTCCGGAGATCGAAACGAGGAGAATGGCATCAATGATCAGGATTTGTACGTGCAAACAAGGCACAACTAGGGGTTGGCAGTGGGTCGGGCTCGAGTCAGACCCTGTCTGTACCCGTGCCCATGCCCATTCGGGTATGGTAGGGTCCATACCCGACTCATACTCATTTGGGTAGAAGAGGGTCCATATCCAATCCATACCTATTCGAATTTCGGGTATGAATTAGGTATAATTTTATCTCTTTTTATCCACCATATATGCAATTGCTTGAAGGTATCAAATGTAATGATTTTTTAGTTGAAATAACTTCCGGCGTATCACAAGCGTATACACATGTTAAAGGGCAATCGGGTTTCAGGTATGGATATTGAGGTATACCCGAAAGTTAATTGGGAAGAGTTCAGGTACACCCTATCCAAATCTTGTTTTGGGTACAAAATATATATCTATACCCAAAGTTTCAGCTCAGGTTTTGGGTTATCGGAGTCCATTGCCACCTTAGGCGTAACGGCCATGAGGGAAAGTTCACTCCACGGTGTTCATACCTGGAGTCAAACAAGAAAACCACTCCAACTTGGGAGAGAGGAAGCACCACTAGGCCAAGAGCCCGTTGGTATGGATATTAAATTTAAAGCTCTTAACTTAGTCGTCCCGAACCATGCTATCACCATGATTCGAGGTTCGGCCATCAACACCTGTTATTTCCATCCATAAGGATGGTTCTGGATTGTTGAAATCTACAGGGCACAGGGTGAATCCAGGGGGATCCCATCTTAAAGGTCGGGTGATCAAACAAGTGGGGACATGTGTTTATGATTAGACCCTGAATCACGATGATTCCGTGATTCAGGCGACTATTTTAAGTCATTTGTATTAAATTTGTAGCTTATACATCACTCTACCCACTTCTCCATCTAGATTAGATTATGGGGTGGGTGCCCAAGGAGTAGGTCCAACTGTCGCACATAGTTTAAGTCAGGTTAAATACCATGTTAATTGTTACTAGAGCAATGCTATTCAACCAGAAGTGATTGTCCAGATTTGCTCAACCCAAATGATGTGGCATCCAATCACACCGTCCCTTTGCCTGCCTGCTTGTGATTAACCTGTCCGGACGGACTGGGTGTAACGAATGGCTATGATGATCAAGACATGTCATTTTGGTTGATCATTTGGACAGATGCTTCTGGACAAATAATATTTTTCAGGTTTTTATTTTGATAAAGAGGAAGACACTACAAGAGCAACCACACTTCGCCCTAAAGGTAGGGGTGGCAATGGGTTGTGTGGGGTCGGGTTCGTGTCGTGTCTAGTTTCGGGTCGTGTCCAAAACCGCTAGACCCGGACCCGACCCGTTTAACTAATCGTGTGTCTAGATCCTAAACATGTACCCGACCCATTTATAAACGGGTAGATCCGATAAGACCCGTTAGACCCGTTTACCACACGGGTTTATTCAGTTGACCCGATCCGACCCAATCTGACTCGACCCGACCTAACCCGATAGACTCGCTGATACTATCTATTACAGTATCGGATTGCGGGTAGACTCGACCCGTTGAATTTTAAACGGGTCTTCCCGGGTCTACCGTGTCTAGACCCTAAACTCGGACCCGACCCGTTTATTAAATGGGTCTACCGTGTCGACCCGTTAATGACCCGAACCCGTTTAGCCCAGACGCAGACCCACTAACTTCATGTCGGGTCTGCCGTGTCGGGTCCGAAATTGCCAGCCCTACCTAAAGGTCAAAGCATCCAACCGAGCAATCTACCTAATAGGAGGTGAAAATTAATTTAAGAAAAAGATAGTCAACAGCCGTCCGTTGAGCGATATTTTCCTTGTTACTAGGATGCATGTGGGTAGGGCTGGAAATTTCGGACCCGACACGGCAGACCCGACACGAAGTTAGCGGGTCTGGGTCAGGGCTACACGGGTTCGGGTTATAAACGGATCGACACGATAGAACCGCTTAATAAACGGGTCGGGTCCGGGTTTAGAGTCGTAACACGTTAGACCCGAGAAGACCCGTTCAGTATTCAACGGGTCGTGTCGGGTTGGGTCGGCCAGCAATCCGATACTATAATATATAATACCAGCGGGTCTTTCGGGTCAGGTCGGGTCGAGTTGGATCGGGTCAACTGAATAGACCCGGGTGGTAAACGGGTCTTATCGGGTCTACCCGTTTATTAGCGGGTCGGGTACGGGTTTAGGATCTTGACACGATTAGTTAAATGGGTCGGGTCCGGGTCTAGGGGTTTTGGACACGACACGAACCTGACACGACACGACCCATTGCCACCCCTACATGTGGGTCGTGTAGAATTTGGGACCAGCTGCAGCCTATTAGTCATGAATGGCCATTTTTTTCTTCTTGAAAGCTATTGGTGCACCAAACACTTGCACAGGGTTGATGGAACTTGTCATCACAATTTTTTTTTTTTGGTACATCAGATTGGTCAACACATCATAACTTAGAGGTCCTCAACAAGAAGAAAAGAAAGCAACGAAGGAGCATCAATCGTCGTCAAGTATCCCTCTGTGCCACGGATTCGAGCTTCGTAAGCAAGCTAATGCGCTGCGCCCACGACGACAGTGAGACCTCTTAATCCTATCTGGAGTCTATGACGATAGTGGAACCCCTCCAATTCGGCTTGAGGCCTACGAATATGGTCTGGGACATGGTGCCACGTTTATCGAAAAACGCTCAGGGGCCCGGTCACTCCCAAAACCTCTACATATAGGAGGGCCGACACATATTCCAGACTGAATTTTAAATTCCAGATACAAATCCTAATTTTCATTACAGAGATCTTTCTTCAGGTTTTTATAAGTTGCAGAGCTCAGACGAAGAATTGATCTCCATCCTTTCCTTCTCTTTATATCTCTGATTTCTTGTTCAGGTGACACTCGGCCTGTCAAGAGATTAATTTACATTTAAGAGTTGGTGGATTCAAGGTTATGTCTTACCGGACGGAAACGTAGGCTTCGGTCAAACTTTGTCACCACATTATTGTGTCTACGCTCTACAGTGCTCGTGTTACAGCTCAGCACGCTACAGAGCACGTCACCAGATTCTATTGATTGTTGGTGGAAAACTTTACACGACGATAGAATCCTCCACAAGTACCGACCCGGTATCAAAACGATGCCGCGGCACGTACGATGCATTTTTGGTAGCCAGAACCCACACCCCACTCGCCAGCTCCTCCAGTGATTTGAAGGATCCATCCGACTACACAAGGAAGGTCGCGGTGGAGTCCCATTTAACCGTAACCTTATCTGATTTCAACCGAAGGTCGAACCTGTGGCTAATATAGACTCCATGTTGCACCACAGTCAGAAAGGAAGTGTCAAAATGTCCAAAAAGTTTACCAGGTCTAGCATTTTATAGTTTCCGTAAGGCAACAATTTCATTAGGCATAGATAGGGGTACTCCTCCGTCGATTATTTGAGAGGTAGATCCAATTTATCACATCTAAAATACATGCTCGATATCTTTTGCTGGATCGCTACACCATGGGAAGCTCCCAAAACCCATGCGTAGACGATGCCGCACAAGCGAGGCGATTGGTAAAGCTCCATGTAAGACTTTCCTTAGAAAAAATTACACCCTTGGTGGGACCCTTAATGATCCTTAACTTTCACAAGTGGTCCCCTCACCGTTGGGGTAGAGTCGCAACTTCATCTTCAATATCTCTCCTGAGAAGTTTGAGTTGGCAGAGATACTACGGCCTTAGACCAAAAGGAGATGTATGTAGAATCCATCGGATTGTCTCTTTTAGCCATTTAGAAACATGCTGCTTTTGACGACTAAGATCCAATAGTCAATAGCCAAGACTCCTGAGATTGTGATGCCAAGATGGATGGGGTGAGGTGAGGTGTCCAAGGCCACGAATTAGCCCCACATCACCAGGAGAAAAGAGATCATGAGCTACCTATATAATTTTTCCTCCCAAACGTAGAAGATATGTTTTAAAACTGTGTGTCGTTATAGATTTCATAAAAACTCCATAGTTAAGCATACTCGGGCTAGAGTAGTACTAGGATGGGTGACCTCATGGGATGTCCTCGTGCGGGCACGGAAAAAGCATACAATATCTTGTGTTTTTGAGGTGGATGTTACAAAATGATATCAGAACATGTTCTCCTCGCGATGGGGGGAATCTAATCCCACATGAGGACGCATGGCGCTTAAGAAGGTGGATTGTGATAACCAATATCCAATAGCCAAGATTTTTGAGGCTGTGATGCCAAAATGGATAAGGTGATGTGAGGTGTCCAATGCCACGAGTTAGCCCCACATCATCAACATAGATGGAGATCATGAGCTACCTATATAATTTTTTCTCCCAAACATAGAAAATATTTTTTAAAATCATGCGGCGCTACGGATTTCGTAAGAACTCCATAATTAAGCATTCTCGGGCGAAAGTAGTACTAGGATGGGTGACCTCCTAGGATGCTCTCGTGCAGGCATCACAAAGTGGACAATATCAAATGTGTTTGGGGAGGTTGTTACACCTCCCCTGCCACAACCTGTCGGAGTCAAGGGATAGCTGGTACTTCTCCCTGATCCATCTTGCGCTCGCTGAGGGTTAGTCAACACTTATGTTAGAGTAGCAATCCCGTGTTATAACTCTTTTGCCAAAAAACTTTGCACGTGTAGCCCCCCTTGGATGCACTCTTTAGTTATCTCCTCCCAAGCAATCAGGTGTAAATGACGCTCCTCGTTCGTATAGCTCCAAAAGAAATTTCTACAGATCTGGTCCATCTTATGCAGCTAGCTTGCGGGCAACCAATCCACGATCATTAGCTGAACAGTAAGTGTAGCCAATACCGATCGCAGAAGAACTAATATCCTCGCTTGAAACAATAGCTTAGCTTTCACCCTGATAACCTAGCTTCCATCGGAATTGAAATTGCATCGTAGGAACCCTACACCCATTGATTGGACCCCAAGGTGCACCCAAGATCTCAACTCCTCAGTCATGTTTAAGGTCTTGACCAATCACCGCTTCAAGACCCTCGGAACACTTTTGGAGAACTTGATGCTCAATTTATGTGGATTGATGCCAAGGTCAGTGCTCATCGCCACCTGGTTAAACACCACCCGCAACCCCCATGCCTCCAGCTTCATGGCGCGAACAAAGAATAAGAAATCGTCAGCATAGGCTAATGAGCACACTATATGAGGATTCCCCTTGGTTGTGAAGCTATCAATATCTACTGAGGAGAACTCCCTCTACAGCTCCCAATGAATAACTTGCGCTACCAAGAGAAAGAGGTAAGTGGACAATGGGTCTCCCTGGCGTAACTCGCAGCTTGGTCTAAAATCGTATGTTTCTTCCCAATTGACAAGTAGTCGCACCGTCGAAGTGGTGATGCATTGCATGATTCACCCTCACCATGTTGGGTTGAACCTTATTTTGGAAATGATCACCTCTAAGGAGGACACCCATTGAACCCAATCAAATGCTAGATTTATCTGTGACGATCAAAATTCAATAGTCAATAGTCAAGATTTCTGAGGATGTGATGCCAAGATAGATGAGGTGATCGACGTGAGGTGTCCAAGGCAACAAGTTAGCCCACATCGCCTGAAAAGAGAGATCATGAACTACTTATATAATTTCTCCTCCTAAATATAGAAGACGTGTTTTAAAACTGTGTGTGCTACAGATTTCGTAAGAATTCCGTAGTTAAGCATGCTCGAGCGAGAGTAGCGCTAGGATGGGTGACCCCCCTAGGAAGTCCTCGTGCAGGCATGGACAAAGTGGCCAATATCTTATGTGTTTGGGGCGGATGTTACATTATCAAGTCTTACTTTATCACCACCGCCACTTCCCGCCTTGGAGCCTCATGCAACGAGTGGACTTCTTCAGCAATCAACACATTGTCCCAGATCCTTCGGCAAGGTATAAACACATATTGCTCCTCCGATATAATGGATCGTAGTATAACTCGTAACCTATTAGACCAGAATTAGGAAATATATTTGTACATTTGGTTGCACAAGCTAATAGGCCGATAATTGGCAGGGCAAACCGGCGATGAAGACTTGGGGATGAGGACCATCGTCGTATCATTCCAACTGACCGGAATACAGCCAGAGTAGTACTCTGGTCGCCCTCTCGCAACCACTGCACCCTCGACTTCTAGTTCCAACTGTGCTATTGTTGAAGGAGCTCTCATTCAAGTTGAGCCTGCACACGGTGCCAATCCTATGGCCGTACGTCCTCCTATTTTATCTTTCTATGCTAGCACGCATTTCAAATCACTCAGCCCATAAGGTCACTAACCCTTAGGTGTGGCAATGGGTCGGGTCGGGTCGGGTTGAGACACAGGTATAAGGGTGAAACACCCTATCCGAACCCGACCCGTTTAATAAACGGGTCAAAAACTCAAACTCAAACCCAACTCGTCTAACAAACAGGTTGACCCGACCCGACCCGTTTACTAAACAGGTCGAGTTGTGTCGGGATAGGTTGGATCGGGATGGGTCAACAAAACCCATGTAAACCTGTCGGGTTGGATCAAGACAGGTCGGATTGGTTCGTGTTGGGTCGGGTTGACACGACCCATTTGATAAACGGGTCAAATCAGGTTATAAGTACGACCCAAACCCGACCCATTAAATAAGCTGGTCAATCGGGTCGACCTGTTTATGACCCGAACCCGTTTAGACCAAACCCAAACCCGCTAACTTCGGGTCGGGTTGGTGGGTCGGGTCAAGGATTGCCACCCTTACAAACCCTGCTCAACTCAACCCATAAGGTCCGACGCTTCTGCTCTGAAGTACTCGCATATATGTTTTTTTTTTTTTTTGACAGGAACTACGGGGGTTCTATTCATGGCGCCCCAGCCCAAAATCAGGGTTCTGACTACAATTATTAATCAAATCCAAATCAACTTGAATGAGTGGGACAATACAGGAAGGAGTAGAGAATGAAGCAAACGACTCACATATCTGAAGTGCGTGCTTTGCCAGCTGGTCGGCACAACTATTATGGGTCCTACGGACATGGGAGAACACACACCGGGAGAATTCCGAAGCCAACTTCCTGCAGTCAGATACAATACTCTGTATCCGCCATGGACTTGGGGCATATCACCACCACATGCAAAATTTGCTCCAGAAGGTATAACACGGTAACTAATCCAGTTCCTTGATGCCACGAGCAAACGATGCCACTAGACATGTGGTTTGATGGCAGGTAAGCCCCCTCACACTGCCCGTGAAAAATCTATATAACATGGCACGTCGGTTTTGTGCTGACTAAACAAAACGGAACATGCTAACTAGGACAAAACAAACGCTGACTAAACAAAAACACACCTGCTTCTATATAACGTGGCACGTCGGTTTTGTACTGACTAGACAAAACGGAACATGCTGAGTAGGACAAAACAAACGCTGACTAGATAAAAACGCACCTGCTGACTAGACAAAAATGCATGGTGACCATTCAACCTGGAAGTAAATAAGAGAATAAAGAAATAATTTATGGCCATGAATGACGACCGTAGTCTTGCATGAATTTTCAGCTGGCTATTATGGGAAGACATAAAAAGAATAATCATAATTATAAGGAGAGAGAGAGAGAGAGAGAGAGGGGGGGGGGGGGGGGATGTTGTGCATGCATGCAACCGAAATGAGAGGGAATGCTATGATCCGGATGTATTTTTAGATGGCTAAAAGGTCAGATGAGATGAAAAAAAAGGAAAAGAAAGGAAAAATTGGGAAATGGCTTGGTTATGTGGATAACCGTTTCAAAATTCTCCTTCAGGCTTGCGGTGATTATGGAGCGCTGCATGCGATGTTTACTAATTATATCATGCCCATTAATTTTTCCATCTGAAGGATTAAACTTATGATTACATCCTTAATCAAAGAATTAAGTTTAAGGAAAGTCGATATCCCGAGATCATGCTGCAATGAACGTACACAGTCAAAGCACCACATCAATACAGAGATTTCATGAAGGATTTGATTTCCCAAAGTTTGAGCATTGGCTCTATATATAGGCCTCCCATCCCATCATCACAAGTAGCCACGGATTAAGCTTCACAGAGAAGGATGGCTCTCAAGCGCCCGACAGTTTATAAATGGGTCGGGTACGGGGTTAGGGTCTAGACACGAGGCGCATGCTGGATCCATGCAGGAAGGGTCGGACTTAAGCCCCCTCTCTCTCTTGCTGATTTTTTTTTTGTTGTCTCTTGGTTTTCTTTGTCTGTGCAGAAATCATTGTTTGTCTGTGCCTTGCCGGGGCAGACCCTCCTCCTCGAGCCGAAGGGCGCCAGTCTCAGGTCTGAGCCCAGCACGCTCACGTCCTCGGCTCGAACACGTCGGGGTCGGCCCAGATGGACCCGTCGTGCGTGATCACCCACATGTTCACCATCATCGTCATCCCCGCGGTGACGAGGTGATTCCCGACGTGGGCGTCGTGGATGGCGAGGTGAGCCCACGAGAGGAGCGGGCCGGGAGGGTGCATACGGAGGGATTCCTTGACTATAGACTCGAGGTAGGGAAGATTGGGGATGTCGGCATCGCAGACTAGGCAAGAGCGACTCACCAACCTCATATGGGGTGGGGTGGTGATGCTCGGGGAGTGTTATCGCCGAAGGCGGCCGACTGCAGTGTCGATTGGTGTTTTGCCGCCGAAGGCGGCCTGTTGCAGTGCCGACTGGTGTTTTACCGCAAAAGGCGGTCCGCTGCAGTGCAAATCTCTCTCTCTCTCTCTCTCTCTCTCTCTCTCTCTCTCTCTCTCTCTCTCTCTCTCTCTCTCTCCCTCTCTCTCTCTCTGGTGTGGTGCAAATCATGCAAAAAAAAAAAAATTAAGCTGATCTCTCATCTCTATCTCTTTCTCTACTCCGACGGCCAAGGATGGGATATCCCAACGGTGACCCCACGGAAACTCTGGTGCATGTACAGGTCTCCCATCCCCACCTCTCTCTCTCTCTCTCTCTCTCTCTCTCTCTCTCTCTCTCTCTCTCTCTTTCTCTCTTTCTCTCTCTCTCTCTCTCTCTCTCTCTCTCTCTCTCTTAATTCTATCTCTCTCTCTCTCTAAGTGGGTAGTTTTTTGCTCACAGATCTCCCATCCCCACCTCTCTCTACTCCCAGTGGCCCCTCCTCAACGTCTCTCTCTGGTTTTGACGAACCGGTAACTACGATCGACCAATGACATTGCACCACATACTCACATAAGGGGTAATGAGGTAATTTGAACCCATTGAAGAGGCTAAGGAGTTCATTTTCAATGGGTTCAAATTACCACCTTACCCATATGTGGCGTAATGACACTGGCCGGTCGTAGTTACCTGTCATCAAAGCCAATCGTCAATTTTTTTTCTCGCATGGGGAGTGGACCTACAAGTCCATGATCTCTTATTCCTCTTGCTCATTTCTTCTACACTATTCCTCTTGCTCATTTCTTCATCATCAAAATATTAGATGTTTTAGCAAGTCATATAATTAATTATTTAATTATCCTATTAGATAAATAATTTAGTTGTTGGATCGTAAAAATTACTTTTAAATTTTTATATTGTATGTTTTGTCTTACTGCACGCTATTTCTATGTTTCTGTGCCAAAGAATTTGAATTCAGCAATGTTTTTGTGCCATATACCAAACGCAGTTTCTGCACATGATTGTGCCGTGACATTTTGCCTGAGGCACAAGCCTTAACCAAGAAACAGAGAAATGACATGTGCCTTATGCCAAACAGCATCTTAGGTGGCAACGAATGTCCCAACAGTGGTCGTTGTTGGTGGCGTCGGGGTTGTCGGTCCGTTGAGACGGGGTTGGTGGTACCGCCGAAAGTGTTTAATTGCCGAAGACGGTCAGGTGAGTTGTTGCTGAATATGACGGTGGGGGGTTGGGGTGATGATGCTCGGGGGGTGTCTTGCCACTGAAGGTGGCCCGCTGCATGTCGACAAGTGTGTTGTCGCCGAAGGCGTCTCGCTACAGTGCCGACATGCATGGACATGCACTATCTATGTAACAAGGGACGTCGGTTTTGTGCTGACTAGACAAAACGGAACAAAAAGCTGACTAGGACAAACTGACTAGACAAAAATGAACTAAATAGATCTAACCATTCGTTCAAAAATCAACGCATGATTTCTCCTTGATTTCAAATCGCAACCCATTAATTTAAATTGCACTAAACCCCTAAAATCCCGACCCATTGAAACTGCACTAAACCTGATCGTTCATCCCGTGATCGTTGTTCGCATCAACGGCTATAAACCCGCATGCTGAAATTTCAGCCGCCCCAAACCATCGGGTCGATCTCGAGGTCCGTTAGAATAGAGACAGCTGTGATTGATTGATTATAGGGGGAGGGAGAGTTGGTCGCACCAAAGGTGCTCGCTTCATGCCAATCGGCACGGGCAAGGAAATGAGTGTCCCTATAAATACCGGTGTTGTCGTCGAAAGTGTTTTATTGCCGAAGACGTTCAGGTGTGTTGCTGTCGAAGGCGGCCCGCTGCAATGCCGATAGGCACGGGCATACACTAGTAGATAACACCTTATGAAGTTGAGTAGCCCTCACATGACTATCCACACACAGAAGAAAAAGAGATTGGAATTCACGCACCAACAACTTTAATGTAGTCCCCACTTAAAATTCTAAGGCTGTCCCAACTTCAAATTCTAAAAATACCCAACATGTTTCAAGTGAGTTCCAATCTTCCAGATCTTTGGCCAAGTGCAACCCACATCCATCGCTACCATTGCTGGTTCTATTGCAGGCCACCTCCCTCGTCCGCAACCCTCGGTCACCGCCACTAACCCAATGAAACCTACCATCGTCGTCTCCTTCCGTCTCATCCTTTTTCTTCGCCTTCTTCTTCCTCCTCTTTCCCTCCTCCTTCTCCTACTAGAAATAGAGACACACAATCACCTTTAATGCATTTAGCCATTGAAGACCGAGTGCATTTGTAATGCATTCGTCCATTGGAGGTCGAATGCATCCTAGTGGCTAAGTGTTCTGTAGATGCATTCAGTCTCTGTTGGCCGAATGGATAGAATGTCCACTTGGCCAGCAATAGCCAAGTGTGTCTTTTTTTTAGGAAAAAAGGAAAGAAGAGGAGACCGGAGAACGAGGGAAAGAAGAGGAGGAGGAGATGATGATAAAAGGGAAAAAGGGAGGAGCAAGAAGAAGGGAAGGATGTGGAGGGAAGAAGAGGAGGCGACAGCTTGCACAGGCACAACAAAGGAGAACGAAGAAGGGTAAAGTGCTTGATACTTGCATTTAGAGGGGCTGCATTTGATAAAACAGTGTGTTGTTTGTAGAATAGGGTTGTCTTCAGTAGAATATGGGTTGTAAGTAGAACTTTCCACCTTAGAACTCTGCATCCTAACCGTGCAGAGTTCATGCATAATTTATCTTCAGCATAACATTAGCTCGTCGTATAGGTGTGCATGCATCGAGGACACCCTAGAGCACCCATTGACAAGACTTTTTTGCCCCTAATTTTGGCATGTAGTCCCTTTGCAAGATAGTTTATGAAAGGGTATTTTGGACTTGCTTGCCCTGCGGTGTAGTCATGTTGTTGGTGTAATTGAATGACTCGACTCCTATAAAGGATCTCCAACCCACTTGTATTTGTATTGTCATTGCTAAATTTAACAAATAGGTACCTTCAAATCACATCCTTCATGCATGGGTAGGTATGTCTGTTGGGTTTTCTACACGAGAACAACCCCGATCGACAGACCGAGATCGTCGTCTTGGATAAAGAACATACCTTCGTGTGACGAGAGAGATCGTTTGCAATACCGGGTGAAGATCTTCCACACGCTGCCGTCTCCCGCGGATTCGATGGGTCCTCCTGAATCCCTCTGGATTCACAACGGTGGCTCTGAAGACGTGCGTATGGGGACTTCACCCCTGCATATCTATTTATAATAGATGTGTCCAACCGGTAGATGCAACCCATCAGGGCATCTACCGGTTATTGGGTGCACATGAGAATGAGGCTAGGTTCACCACCAATCCTGTCAAGCCTCTTGGTTGAGTCGCCCGGTTTGACCAGGACCGCGATAACCAACCCGGTCCACCTAGTTCAGTAACTCTCCCGTAAAGGGCCATCAAAAACCAACAATCTCTCACTTGGCCTTTTACACAATACAAGTGTGGGAACTTGTTTCAAAATATACATATATAATTTTGTAATGAAAATAAATTTTTTTTTTTTGAAACATTTGGAGAGTCACTCAGTTTTGAAAAACACGATCCGGATCGATTTTAAAAGAAAAAATATTAAGGGACCATACATGTCTTTGTTCAAAATGACCCTGATAGAAGATCATGATTGTTCCAACATATCCTATGCTGGTTCATATCCATGGTCAGCCTATCAGACCCACAAAGAACTCCAACAAACAACTCTGGTGGTTTTCTCATGTGTCTATGGGTTATCTGAGCACATTATCACTTGGTCTTATGCTCAGACCCATGATGTCCAACCTCATGCTTGTCCAAGCATGTCATTCTAATGCCCATATTGATACCCAATCAAATACAAATAGAATGAAGGTGTTTCGACGTGGTGCCCACCCACGCCTAGCCCAGGTCTCTCTTGAGTACCGTGTACTCCAGGCTTACTGGACGTTCCGACATGTTGCCAAAGCATGTCTAGTCTCAGTATCTTGAGTAAGTCATCTTACTCCAGGCACATTGGACTATCTAACATGTTGCCTAAGCATGCCTAGTCTCAATGTCACTTGAGTACTGTGTACTCCAGGCAATGATCTTGCTTATATTTGACATAAATCAAATAAGAAAATGGCATCGAGCTTTATTCATCTAAAGACGAAACATCAGAGATTAAACGCAAAGCAAAGGGACTCAACTACTGATACAAGGACTCCACCAAGCCCATACGGGTTACATGGCTTTGAAATTTTTTTGGTGCAAGTCCCTTGGTGAGAGAGTCTGCTACCATCAGCTCTGTGCGAACATACGGGATCTCCACCACTTCCCCTTTGACTTTCTCGTAGACAAGCATATACTTGATATCTAAGTGCTTGTTACGTCTGGTAATCTTCTCATTCTTGACATGCTGACAAACAGTCTCATTGTCACAGAAAATTGGCAAAGGCTTTTGGATCGAATCCACAATGCCTAAGCCTCCAACGAAGTTCTTCAGCCAAAGAGCATGCTTTGTAGCCTCATAGCAAATAACATACTCTGCATGCATAGTAGAGTCAGTCACAATTGACTGTTTGGAGCTTTTCCACGAAATAGCTCCTCCCGCCATCAGGAAAACATATTCCGAAATGGATTTCAGGGTGTCTTTACAGCCAGCAAAGTCTGAGTCGGTGTAGCCAATCACCTGAAGCTCACTGCCCTGCCTGTAGGTAAGCATGAACTCTTTGGTACGCTGAAGATACCTCAGAACTTTCTTAGATGCACGCATATGAGCTACACCCGGATTCTGCACATAACGACCCAACATCCCAACAGCAAAACTGATGTCTGGTCGAATACAAGTCATAGCATACATGACGCTCCCCACAATGGAAGCGTACTCATCTGTATCCACTTGATTCCTCTTAGCCTGATTCTTGGGACACTGATCCTGGGAAAATACATCTCCCTTTAGTACTAGTGCCTCACCCGGAGCACACCTATCCATCCTGAACCTCTTCAAGTACTTCTCAATATAAGCTGCCTGTGAGAGTCCCAGAATTCCTGCTGCTATGTCTCTGTGAATCTTGATCCCAAGCTCATAGTCTGCTTGACCCATGTCCTTCATATCGAATTTTTTCGATAAGAAGTGTTTAGCATCATGGAGCATGTGAATGTCATTACTCGTCAAGAGAATATCATCAACATAGAGGACGAGTACGACAAACCTGCTCCCACTGGCCTTTAGATATATGCATCTGTCAGCCATATTCTCTTAGAAACCATACTCTATAGCAACCTGATCAAACTTCAGGTACCACTGCCTGGAAGCCTGCTTCAGCCTATAAATAGACTTCCTCAATTGGCAAACCAGTTGTTCGCTCCCACTGACTGCAAAGCCCTCTGGCTGTGACATATAAATGTCCTCTGTCAGATCACCATTCAAAAACGCTGTTTTAGCATCCATCTGGTGCAATTCCAAGTTGTGGTGGGCTACAATGGCCATAATCACTCTCAAGGAGTCCTTAGTGAAAACCGGAGAGTAAGTCTCACCAAAGTCAATACCCTCCTTCTGTCTAAAACCTTTAGCCACCAGTCTGGCCTTGAATCTCTCGATCTTGCCATCAGCATCTCTCTTGGTCTTAAAGATCCACTTGCATTCCACCTTTTTTTGGTTTTCTGGTATCACAACAAGATCCCAAAAATGATTCTTCTCCATAGATTGCAACTCCTCTCTCATAGCCTCCAGCCACTGTCGAGATTCATTGCAACCCATGGCTTCACGGAAGGAAGTAGGTCAGTAATATCAGATCCCTCACTCTGAATCTCCTGAAAATAGACCTCATAATATTATGGGATAGCTGACCTACGCTGTCGATCTGACCTCCTCGGTTGGACTGGCTCTACTGGAGTATCTAAAACCGGTACAGCCTGAACTGGCAGTGGGTCAACCTTAGCTACTATCTCAGCAGGTGCTGGTGTCGTATCTGCTATAATGTCTGGTTGAATAATTGAAAAAAATTGCACTGGCACAACACCTTCCGAAGAGTTCCCTCTGAATAGAGTATCAAATGGTCGTTGGCTCCCACTGAATTCTGCATCCTCCAGAAATACAGCCCTATTGGTCTCCACTATCTCCAATGGTCTGGAAGGACAGTAGAACCGAAAACCCTTCGATCTCTCAGGATAGCTAATAAAGAAACATCGAACTGTGCAGAAATCAAGTTTCTTTATTTCTGGATTATAGAGCTTAGCCTCTGCCGGGCAACCCCAAACATGCAAATGATGGAGGCTAGGAGCCAAACCTTTCCATCTCTTGTAAGGGGTTTCTGGGGCAGCTTTGCAAGGCACACGATTCAGAATATAAACAGCTGTCTTCAAAGCTTCTCCCTAAAACTTCTCTGGAAGAGAAGAGTGACTCATCATGCTACGAACAGCCTCTTGATAAGTCCTATTCTTCCTCTCTGCCACACTGTTCTGTTCAGGAGTGCCAGGTGTGGTATACTGGGGAACAATCCCCTGCTGCCTCAGATACTCAGAGAAAGGGTCATGATTCACACCATCCTGATTCATCCTTCCAAAATATTCTCCTCCACAATCTGAGCGAACTACCTTGATCTTCTTATCAAGTTGTTTCTCCACCTCCAACTGATATGTCTGAAAGACTTCCAAAGCCTCTGACTTGTGGTGGAGAAGATATACATAAGTATATCTAGAGAAGTCGTCAATGAATGTGATGAAATAACTATGACCACCACGAGCTTTGACTGGGAATGGACCACAAATGTCTGTGTGGATCAATTCTAAGAGTTCTGAAGCTCTAGTAGCTGTGAGTTTTCTCTGCTTAGTCATCTTCCCTCTGAGGCAGTCCACACAAGTACCAAAGTCTGAAAAAACCAGACTAGGTAGAATCTCATCTTTCACCAAGGCATCTACTCTCTTTCTAGAGATGTGGCCTAATCTCTTGTGCCAAAGCACATCAGAATCCTCTGCTAGAAAGGAACGCTTCGACTTGGATATAGTAGCATCTAGTGGCTCAGATAATCAAGAGACATAAGTAGAACATAAAGATAATATGAATAAACCATCCACTAGAAAACTACTGCCAACAATCATACCATTCAGAGAAATAACTAGACCGTTCTGACTAAAAGCAAACACATATCTAGAGTCTGATAATCTACTAATAGAAAGCAAATTCCGCCTGAAGGTCAGAATATAGAAAGTGTCCTCCAACACCAGAATGTGACTTGAATCCAGCACCAAGCCGTAGCTGCAAACCGCCTCCACTCTCATCGAGTCATCATTGCCGAGGAAAAGCCTATCCTCCGGCCTGGATTTTCTTCTGCTCTTGAGCCCCTGCAAAGTGTGGGACACATGAACAGAAGCTCCTGAATCGACCCACCAAGAATCTGACGGTATATCTACAGCATTAGACTCACAACAGACTAAAGCCGTACCTCCAGAAGACTGTGCCTCAGCATTCTGCTTGACTCTGCAGTCTTTCATCAAATGCCCTGGCTTCCCACAGTGCCAACATCCAGAGGCCTGTGACTTCTTGCCTTTGACCATCTGCTTGTCCTTGGCCTGAAACTGCTTCTGGAACTTCCCTTTCGGTTTGAAGGTCTGCTTCTGCTACTGAAGTTTCGGCTTAAATGGCTTCTTCCCAGAACCACCAAAGCCTAAATTAGCAGACACCTTCTTTCCTCCCTTCAGTCTCTCTTCCTCAGTTACACATAGGGTGATAAGCTGATTGAGATCCCACTTGATCTCCTGAGCATTGAAGTTCACCTTGAAGGTGTCGAAAGACTTAGGTAGAGAGATCACTGCAATATAGACTAGAAGCTCCTCCTCAAACTGAAGACCCTGCTCTCTGATTCCTATGGCCAGCTTCGAGAGCTTAAGAATATGCTCACGAACGCTACCACTACCGTCATACTTCAGATTCATGATCTGAAGCATATTGTTATACAACAGGGACTTCTTGGTACCCGCGAACTGGATTTTCAGTAATGCTATCAACTCTGCTGCAGTCTCAGTCTTGGCAATGCCACCTCGAAGCTCCTCGCTAATGGTGGCCCTGATCATCATCATAGAAAGACGGTTCGTTTTCTCCCACTTAGCAAAGTGGGTCTTCTAGGCCTCGGAAGAAGAGTCTGTAAGCTCTGCCGGCTTTGGCTCCGTAAGCACAAAGTCATAATCCATACAACCAAGCAAGATCTCAATATTCATCTTCCAAGATGAATAATTAGAGCCATTCAGGGGCTCAATACCAGCTAGATTCTTCGAAATAGCTAACAAATCCATCTCTGAAAAGAGAATTACAAATTTAGTGATAGTTCGATACTATTCACAAATATATGTTGATATGAATTAGGGGTTATAATTCAAATCAACCGAAGAGAACTTCATGTGCTAATTTCTCTTCTAGGACAACTCCCTCACACCATCAAGACTCAGCTTTGGCCAGATCCCTTGATGTGCTTCAGTTTCCTAAGTCACGTATAGAAACGTGCACAGACCTAGTCAGTTGTAATAGGGTTGAGTCGGACACTATCCAACACCTTTGGGCAGAAGGGTTATCCTATCTTCCCCAATCACAGGCTACTATTCTGCTCATTCTACTACACTCAGTAGTCTGAAACACCTTTGGGCAGAATCAAACCCAAGTACAATAGGATGCCTAGTGACCCTAGCGGAAGTCCTCCAATCCGACTACCCATAATCTCCATGAGTTGCCTACCTTTGGGCAAATCCGACTCATTTCAAAAATGGGCCTTAGACGGTCACTTGGTCTTCTCTAAACCCCATGGAAGACCTAACATATAGTATAATGCCAATATATACCCAATAGGGTTCAATGGCAGCCATCAGCTGTCAATTGCATATTATGTGTGTGCCTACTAGCAAAGAAGCATGAAACCTTTAATATCATCAGGGCACATTTACAATTGCAGCATGACTACCTTACACATGTAATAAAATCAATAATTTAAAATTGGCACAAGATGACATATTGGAACATTAAAATATTTACTATTTGTATCATATATGCATCAAGTTGTAAAACAGTCCGAATTTGAGAAATCGGACCGTACCGATGTGTCCAGAACGACTCAATTAGTCAAGATTCATATATGGATCGATCAGATCGGACCCCGATTGAGCCTTTATTCACAGGACTAAAACCAACGGCCCAGATTAAACAGAAACATGATAAACAGCATCAGAACTCACTGGGCCAGGATCTGGGCTCAGGTTGGGCCTTGGCCTGCCCAAACCAGGAGCTGGGCTCAGGTTGGGCCTGGGCCTGCCTGAACCAGGATCTGGGCTCAGGTCTAGATCTGGTCTGGGCTGGGCTCAGGTCTGGGCTTGTATATGGGTTCGGGTCTGGGTCGGCCCAGAATTTGGGCCTGGGCCTGGGCCCGAACCAGTGCTTCGGGTGGGGTCTGGATCAGACCAGTCGGGTCGGGTCTGGATCAGTTGGGTTTTGAAACCCAATAAAACAAAACCGGGTTTTATAAAAAATCGGGTTTAAAACCCAATTCAACATGTCGGGTCGGGTATGATGTGATAATCGGGTTTAAATCTGAATGAACTAAAAACAAGTAGAAGCACTGTGCTTCTTCCCTGACTTTGTCGGGAAAAACCCTAACCTGCCGCCACCCTTCCCCACGCCCACACGCAGCCGCCGCCTGCGCGCCGCCGGGGCCGACCGCCGAAGCTGGCCACCGCTGCTGCTACGCGCTGTAGCCCGCCGCCGCGCCCGCCGCTGCTCGCACGCCGGAGCCCGCCGCCTGTGCCCGCGCTGTGCGCCGGAGCTAGCCGCCGCGCCCGCTGCTGTCGCCGGCGGTTGTGGTTGCTGCGGCTGTGGGAGCTCGAAACCTTGGCCCGGGATCAGACCTCCGACGGGATCGATCGCTTCGTTTGGCCGGTGAGGGGGGTTCTCATCGGGTCTATGATGGGATCAAGATCCCATGGCCATGGCCGGTCGGAATCGATTCAAAAAATGGGAACAAAATCACTGATGAGATTAGATCTCGACGGAAATGATAGAACACTCAAGGAATCGTCATCCGAGAACGACGAACAAGATCTAAACCTTGCTCTGATACAATTGTTGGGTTTTCTACACGAGAACAACCCCGATCGACAGACCGAGATCGTCGTTTTGGATGAAGAACATACCTTCGTGTGACGAAAGAGATCGTTCGCAATACGGGGTGAAGATCTTCCACACGCTGCCATCTTCCGCGGATTCGATGGGTCCTCCTGAATCCCTCTGGATTCACAACGGCGGATCTGAAGACATGCGTATGGGGACTTCACCCCTGCACATCTATTTATAATAGATGTGTCCAACCGGTAGACGCAACCCATCAGGGCATCTACCGATTATTGGGTGCACATGAGAATGAGGCTAGGTTCACCACCAACCCTGTCAAGCCTCTTGGTTGAGTCGCCCGGTCTGACCAGGACTGCGACAACCAACCCGGTCCACCTAGTTCAGTAACTCTCTCGTAAAGGGCCATCAAAAACCAACATGTCAATCTGGTCCTTTGGAGAAAGCACCTTGCTTTGCTCGATCTGTCAACGCCATGTCCTTCAAGGGTCTGAGGGCCAAGCCGGGCCCAGTTTTCATAAGCCCTCCAAGATGAGAGCTGGACCAGGAAAACCTATGGCCCGACCATTCTAGACCCTGCCCTCCATATACATAAAATATATAATATATATAATACTTATTAAGGGGCTATATCAACGGCTAAGTTGGACTAATCAGTAATTAATCGGTCAACTCGTTGTAACCCTATAGGAATTGGAGTTATCCAGTTTGGATATATTAGTATTAGAAGTATTAGATAACACTCAAGAGACTTATAATACTTTTTAAGTTGTATTATCAGTCTCAAGCACGAATAAATGAATGGGGTTTTAAATGAATGTCAAAAGCTTAAAGGCACTGGAATAAGAGTAGTTTAGGAAGAAAAAAAAATAACAATTTCTTAATGATCTAACTGAATAAATACATGTGTTAATGACCTAACTTGGCCCTTGATCGGTTCTGGCCCAGCCCTGGTCCTTGAAGGGTCGAGTTAGGACCCATCATTTTCTAGCCCTAAAGGACTAGGACAGAACTAAAGCCTACCTCCTAAAATAAAGGGTTGGACCCGATTTGACCATGCCCTTTGACAAGCCTATGCATGTGGCTGTTAAACCAAGTCCAACCCCAGGGTAAAGAGGATGGGCCGGTGGCTCATCTCGTGGGCCAGCACGGCCCATCTGACACACCCTACTAGGTTGTCTGTCCCTTATGTGTGTGTTGATAAGGACGTGCACAGGGTGCACTCCCCACCTCTTCAAAGACCTCCACATGGTTCTAATGGGGGTTTCTTTGGTGGGGGATGAAACAAAATGGAAGGTGATCTCTCCCATTCACTGAATCTGAGGTTGGATGCGTCGTTTTCATGCAGCAACAGTGTATCTTTTGGGACCTTGTGTATGATTGGGGGAAACATTATCATATAGCCTTCTCTTTCTTTCTTTTTTTGGTAAAAAAAATCATCATCTATATAATTGATTTTATTTTAATTTTTTTTTTTTTTGTTATTTTTCGATTTCTCGGGCTCGCTTGGGGTTCGACTAGTTTATAATATAAGGAGGTGTTTGGCATCGTGCCGAGCTTGCCGTTTCTGTTCCGTTTTAAAAGTAACGGCTAGTATTTGTTTCGCTGGACTAAAGAGATGGAAACATGATTTTTTCATTCCAGCTATTTCTTGCCAAATGGACGTTGAACCACCCGAATTAACACTAAAAATGCTAAATTATCAGAATACCCTCTTCCGGCTGAGATTTGAGCGGAACAGCTGTTCCGCATGCCAAACACCCCTTATACGTGGGGGCTCTTACGTGGCACTTGTTGCGTTTTGGCACAACTCCACCCTATATGATTTGGATGTTTAATGGACCAATGGATAATAATTGGGCCCAGAGGTATGTGGTTAATAACCCTCGGATCGAACGCAATTTGATAGGTGTTAGGATTGATCTAGGGTTTGAGGTGGAGGAGTCTTCAAGCTTTCCCACAACTTTCTTCCTCCTATGGGTAATACTAGGGCCCACGACTATCTCTTCTCGTAGATGATCTCCGAACACCTTCGTAGCAGTCGTCGACGAGTTTCCCACCGTTTCGATTACCTTGACGACATTAACCCTAGAGCCACCCTTGCTCTCTTTAAATAGGAGAGCAAACACATATCCATAGGAGTCCCAAAACCGTCCGAAAAACCCAGCTCGCGCGCGACTTGATTCGTGCCGCACAGCCCGACTTCACCCTGCTAGGCGAGGCAATAGTTCTCCCGGACGACTTCTCTATGTGCTCTGTCCGCACCACCGCTTGAGATCTCGTCCGGGCGAAAATTCCTGCACTATGTCCTGTAACTCGTCTTCAGGTGTGCGTTTTAATGGACCAAATCCAGCAGCAGACCCTTACAGTGTCAGCGACATACGATTTGGGGGGGGGGAGTACAGTTATGTCAACTTGGTGGTCCCCTCTCGAGACCACCCCTATCTGGATGTCACATTAGTACAGTTATATGGATAAGCTTCTGAAAAGAAAAAAGAAATTGCACCATATGAGTTACGAACTCGTGATTAAGCATGCATTACTCGACAAAGTAAGGAGAAAGAAATTTGACATGAGCAAAACGAGCCAAAAAAAAAATGACAGAAACGGGATTGCTCCCCACTTGAAACTTGTGTGCATGCCAGCTCATACCCACCAACGCCCGACAAATAAGCGAGAATCATGCATTGTACGATAGAGGAATCAATCATTGTAACAACTGTGATTTTCTAAAAAAAGAATTATTGTAAAAACCTCCGACCACCATCCACCCCAACCACCAGCCACCACCCGTCGCCAACCGTCACCCCTGCCAGGCACCGACTGCCCACCGCTACCCCATCAGTCACAACCAGTCACCGCCTCCATCACAAGTAGCGACGGGTTGTAGTCGATGGGGCAGCGGTAGACGGCGTTCAACCAGTGGCGCGGGTCCGATGGTGGGTGGTGGCATCCTTTTAGGGTTCATCTCATGGCTCATAGATCTTGGCCATTGAAACCAGGATCGTCACATGTCGCTCCCGAAATCGATAGTGACTGAAAGGAGAGACGATCATCAGTGGAGAGGAGTCGAATACGTCCGGGTATATAGGGTTTTCACTATGTTACCGAATAAGGCTGCTGATGGGGCCGAATCAGACCAAGGCATGTTTGAATCCATCCCGCATGGAATTAAAGCCCTTAACTTAGTTACCCCGAACCACGGTGAGCCGCCATCAACACCTGTTATTTTCATTCAAAAGGACGGTTCTAGATTGTTGAGATCTACAGGGCACCAGGTGAACCCCAGAGGGCTCCCATCATAAGGGCCGGCTGATCTAACGAGTGGGGACAGGTGGTGATAGTTGGATCCTGAACCACGGTGATTCCGTGGTTCGGGCCACCTATTTCAAGTCCTATTAGATTAATATTTATATATAAACCCTTGACTTATCCAAATCTTACAAATCGACCCATGAAGTTAGCTGACATCCAAACTTAAAAAATATATTCTTAAAATCTCTCTCGATTTGGATGTCAGCTAACTGCAAGGTTCGTTAAGGAAGAATTTGAGGGCTGTTACATTGAGCTGTCCGCTGCGGTATGAGAAAATGAGCTGCGGGTATTTTGACCCCCCTAGAAGTTTTGGAATTTGATGAAATTTGGTGAAGGTGTTGTCTAGGGTAAGATGATCATCCTCACCAATTTTCATCTTATTCCAAAACTTCTAGGGGGGGTCAAATGGTCGAGCAAAATCTGCAGATTTTAACGTTGACTGCTGACGACAAATTTTGCTTCGACCATTTGACCCCCCTAGAAGTTTTGGAATGTGATGAAAATTGGTGAGGATGATCATCTTACCCTAGACAACACCCTCACCAAATTTCATCAAATTCCAAAACTCCTAGGGGGGTAAAAATACCGCAGCTCACTTTCTAAACCGGCAACTCACAGCTCACTGTAACATTTTTATATTTATATATATATATATATATATATATATATATATATATATATATATATATATATATATATATATATATATATATAGAGAGAGAGAGAGAGAGAGAGAGAGAGAGAGAGAATACGGGGTATGAGCTGACAGCCCAATTCTTAATTTGGGCTGTCAACTAACAGTAGCCCTATCTCCCATCACAACCATTGATTTAAAAATAAAAAAAATACTGATCCCTCTCTCTCTCTCTCTCCCTTTCCCTCTCTCTCTCTCTCTCTCTCGTGAGCGTAGGCCCGTCCCCGACCACCTCCACCTCTCGCTCCAGCTGCCCCCTCCGGCACCGGCTCCCCCGCGACTTCCTTCCCCTCTCCCTCCGGCATCACCCCCTCCGATCTCCGACAGCACCCTTCGGCGCGGATCCATCTTCCCCTCTCCCTCCGGTGCTGCTCTCTCTCTCTCTCCCTCTCCCTCTCTCTTGCGAGCGCAGGCAGCCGCACCGCAGCCGTCTGATGCACCGCTGCGTGCAAGCGATGCACGCAGCGCGTGCATCAGACGGCTACGGTACAGTGCCGCACGTATCACATGCCGCATTATAGCATGCCCCTATATATATATATATATATATATATAGAGAGAGAGAGAGAGATAGAGAGAGAAATGCTATAATGCGGCATGTGGTAAGTCCGGCACTATACCGCAGCCGTCTGATGCACTGCTGCGTGCATGTGATGCACGCAGTGCGTGCATCAGACGGCTGCGATGCAGTGCCGCACGTACCACATGCCGCAGCATAGCATGCCCATATATATATATATATATATATATATATATATATATATATATATATATATAGAGAGAGAGAGAGAGAGAGAGAGAAAGAAAGGGGGAGAGAGAGAGATATATATTTGATCACCTGCGGACGTCCCGGACCGAGAGAATGCGGGACAGATTGTTGACCGTCCGATCGGAATGAATCCAACGTGTGGGATTCATTCGGTCCAAAAACCGTCGTCGTTACTATAACGGCCATAGTAACAGCAAGTTTTTTGGTCCGGGTGAATCCCATCCGTTGGATCGATGGGAATCGAACGGCCCATAGAATTTTTGTTGTTATTGTAGCGGCTACAATAACAGCGATTTCTGTTTGTAGCGGACTCCGGCGACCAGCCGGCCAGATTTGCGGTGGACTCCAGCGACCAACCGGCCATATTTGCACATCCGGTTTTGATACGAGCACCTGCTGCGACCGCCTCTGCGAGATCTCTGTTCTCTATGAGCCCTCTCACTCCGACGGACCTCCGGCACCTCTCCTCGTGGGTTCCCTCCTCTCCTCCTATCTAATCACACTTCAAATTCTGGTTTTCATCTTATGTTGTTTTTTTTTTCTTTTTTCTTTTTTCTTTTTTCTTTGGACTCCATGAGCTATTAATTTTCTATCATTCATCTAAAATACAAGGTGTTGAAGTACTGAGCAACTATTCCGGCAAGCCCAAGTTCAGTAGGGGTGGCTAAGAAGAGTGAGCAAATTTAAGTATATCAGAAGAAGAAAATTCCATCTCTCTTTCTCCGTAAAGAGAAAAAAAAATCATGATCGTCCCATGTTGGTTGATAATCCCATGTGAGTTCTCGCTCCGTCTCTCTTTATCTCTTTGTTTCTGTTGTTTTTTTTCTTTTTCTTAATTGTTTGTTTGTTTGTTTTTTTTAATGTATATATGCTGGAAAACTCTTTGTCTGGCTCCCTCACCAATCCGAACTCCGTGGTCCCCGTCGATGCCCGAGGTGAGTTCTCGCGCCGTCTCTCTTACTCTCTTTGTTTTTGTCTTTTTATTTTTTTAATTTTTTTTACTTCTCAATGTTTCACTTTTTGTTTTTGTTTGTTTTTTTTTTTGCTACTTCTCAGTCTTTGTTTGTTTACTAATGTAATATCTTTTTTTTGTTATTTAAGTATAGCGCACGTTCATACTAGCCAAGCTGTTCGTCGCCTGTCACCCGTTGCCGAGGTACAATGAACATCAGCTTGCGTTCTTCTAATGAATATCGTTTTTTTAATGATCGTGGTAAGACTTTTAATTTTGTTCTTGAGGAGATAGCAAATGTCAAATTGCCGGAGATGAAGATGCTTTAAGTAGATATTGTGGACTATGTATTTTGAAAGATACATCAGATTAAGGTCTAATTTATATGTTGTTTTATTTTTATTTTGTACCCCCAAGTAGGCAGCCCTAAAGGTGTTAAAAGATCCCTACTACTCCCATGTCTCTAACCAAAAGCATTCGGGCAGGTTTCAGTATCAATGGTGACGAGTCACATCCAAAACTTTACGAACAACACTCCGCAGAGACCGTCCATTTCCTGTTGGATTCTTTATCATATATGATCTTTTCCGATCCCACTCATCTCTAAGGCTCGTCTCTAAAGCTGACTCGTTGAGACGTAGAGACGGGCGAGTGCATTTGAATAGTTTGGATAGTTTAAGGAAGCCAAGTCTCAGGAGAAGCAACAATTACTTACCACACTTTATTTGATCTGTGTCCTTTCGTCAGATTTTAGTTCTTAGGTTGTTTTAATCATAAATAGGGAAATTGGGTCAATGGTCGACCTTAGATTTAATGGTATGGCTGACTAGATGTGCATATCTTAATAGAACTCCAACCAGGCACGTAATAGATGGATATTTTGAGCTATTTTTTTTCTTATCTATATAACATGCTAAGGCCGTTTGCGTTATTTACAACTTTACCACAAAAAGGAACTTTGCCTTAATTATATTTTTACCACAGAAAGGAACAAAGACAAAGAAATCGGCCAAAACTAATGTTAAACCGACAACCCTCGGCCGTCGAATGAATAGGATGGGGGTGGGTGTGGTGATGCCCAGTGTCGTTTGTGTTATTTACAACTTTACCACAAAAATGAACTTTACGTTAATTATATTTTTACCACGAAAAGAAACAAAGACAAAAAGAAATCGATCAAAACTACGGTTAAATCGGCGATCCTCAGCCACCAAATAAATACAATGGGGGTGGGGGTGGGGGTGGTGATGCCCGGTGGGTATGTTGCCGCCGAAGACGGTTCTCTACAATGCCGACAAACACGGGCATGTACTAGTGTGCAACAAGTCAAGAGGGCTTGGGGCAAAGTTGTTATTTGATACACCCAGCCACACCACAGAATGGGTTTCATTTTGGCTCAAAAAAACCAAAACAAAGCTCAAAAGGGTTTGTCGCCTACTATGACAGTAAGTATGATAATTAGAATTTAGGTCGTTTATTTTCTTCCTTTTCAATTATGAAATTGTTAATTTGTTTTTTCCATTATCGTTATTTAAATCCTAGATCTAATACTATTTTGAATGGTAGGCATAGATTTGACCAATGGAATTTGAATATTACTGAAACTGTCATTATTTATCCTTCCCATATTTATGCACTTTCTCTCAACTTTGTTTACTTCCCTTTCTCATATTTTTTTTTTTTAGAACCCCTCAGTATCTCATCTAAGGGAGGGTTAAGGCAGCCCCCTACCGATTATTAATTCGATGCAAGTGGGAATTTATTCCCAGGTCTCGAGTACCAACCTCCCGAGACTTTATCAACTCCTTTTTTTTTCCTTCTGGATTTGTGGAAGTTTCATTTTGGATTCAAATTAGTGCTATACTACTATAAGCATCATGGGAATTTACCGATTATGGCATAATCAATGGTTTCAGGTGGGTCTTCGCGCGCGCGCGCGCGCTCACACACACACACACACACACAGAGAGAGAGAGAGAGAGAGAGAGAGAGAGAGAGAGAGAGAGAGAGAGAGAGAGAGAGAGAGGGGGGGGGGGGGGGTTGGATAAGATGTATCTTTTTTTTTTTTCGTCGGTTACAGTCTCAAAGGAACAGAGAAGTGTTTTTCTTTGTGGTTTCTCAAAGGAACAAAGAAGTGTTTCAACAGAATTTCATCATCCCTTGATCCAATTCTGACTTCTCCAAATTTTTATATCCTAGAAGTTTTTTTTTTATTTTCTTTGCTCGGTTCTCTACTTGGTCCTCCTTTTTAAGAGATCAAGTAGTTGTAGTATAGTAAAAGATTTCAAATTTTTGTTCATATCTGATAGTCAGCAGAAACTCATCCATTATGAGATTCTTCTAGCATGATCATATTTCATGATGATCTAAACTGGAGTGCAATATGATATCAGGAGGCCGGAGATGTATGTAGCATGACCAAGTTGATGTAATCTAAGGTTAATATGGGATAAGGATTAGTCAGTGTAAATCAAATATTGGGTCATTTGTAATTTTCTTCTTTTTTCTATTTGCTACTCTTTTAGAAGTATGGCTCACATTGGCAACTATTTTTTAAATATGCAAATCAATAGCCTCTGTGAAAATCAATACCCTTCTTAAAAGCATGGTTCACTTTGTTAATTTTATGAATGTCTTGATGAGTGTAGGGTGATACTCCCTCGAAATGTTAACGCTCCCACCAAATATGGGCACCCCCTTGAATATTGTCACCCTAAAAATATTATTGCCACCTCGAAATATTTTGTGGCGCCACTAAATCTTTTGCTGCCCTCAAAATCTTATCGCTGGGTTGTGTTGGTGTCGAAGGCGACCTTTCGAGTGCCTGTGGGCACCGAAATTAGCCCACGGGTTGAACCCGACCCGCAAATATGAAACCGGTCCACACACAACGGCCCACCTGCAAACCTGACCCACACACAACGGCCCACCGGCGAACTCGGCCCGCACACAACGGCCCGCATGCGAACTCAGTTCGCGCACAATGGCCCGTACATAAAAAGGGCCTGACTCAAAGCAAACGGGTCCCACCGGACCCACTACCCGAACCCAAAAAGGGGGCCCACCGGCCCCCCTCTTCTTAAAAACCATGCCCCTCCCATGGGGAGGTGTGGCCGATCATGAGAGAAAAGAAAAAAAAAAGAGAAAAGAAAAAAAAAAATCCAAACCGCCTCGATGCAGGGGGAGGTGACGTGGACGTCTACACAACCGTAGATCCGCGACGATCCCTCGATCCGACGGAAAAGATGACATCGTGTTGCCATGCAATCTGAAAGTGCAAAAATGACAACTCAATCTTCAAAGATCAAGTCACGTCATGCTCATAACCATCCCTACAAAATAGGGAAACAAATCAAGGTTGGTTCCCTCAAATAAGGTAACCACATCTTGATGGTTATGGGGGGAGATATCGGATGAAACAAAAAGATTTCAGCCATATCTCTCCCAACCTCCCCCCTTTGCCTATAAATAGAAGGGGTGGGGGAAGGCATCAAGGGTCGAACGCTGAAGACGAAAGGGCTCTGCGAAAAGGAGCTCCAGCACTTGAAGACCGAAGGCTTCACGAGGCACGGCAAGCGCGTCCTACGGGAACACTTAGCCCATCAAGTCCTCATCAACGTGAAGACCTTGCACTCGAAGATCAACCTTCGACTCCTCGCACGAAGAAGAAAGCCCAAAGAAGAAGACCCAGAGTCGTCGTCACCCTAACTTCTCCAACGATCTTCATCAACTCCAAAGACGCCATAAGCAAAGACCGGAGAAGAAGATCGAAGTCGACAACACCCATCGTCTTCAACAAAGGTGTCGACTCCTCGCACGAAAAAGAAAGCTTGGAGAAGAAGGCCTGAAGCCGGTGCTACCCCTGCCATCTTCATCAACAAAAGCCGACGCTACAACCGTCGCACGAAGATCGGTGCTACCCCCGTCGTCTTCATCAACAAAAGCTGACTCTACAACCATTGCACGATAATCGGTGTTACCTCCGCTATCTTCAAAAGAAACCTTCAACTCTGATCACGCCAAAGAAGCTCGGAGAAGAAGAAAAGTCAAGCCGACGCCACAACCATCGAGGAAGCCGGAAGAATAAAGAAGCCTTAAAGAAGTAGCCATCGCTGTTCGAGAAGAAGATCGAGTCAAAGCTAAAGCCAAAGCCAACGCAAGAAGCCAAAGCAAACGCACCAGTAAAGCCCGCGCCAAAGCAACGCACGTGCTAAAGCCAAGCAACTACGACGGTCACGAGCAAAGCACCGCACGTTTTAGCTGATACGACACGAAATCCGGAAGAACTAAAACATCGCAAGCCTCTACCCGTCTACGTTCAAGCGCAAGCGCCAAAGCAAAGCAAAAGCCAGAGCCACGCCAAAGCCGAAAGCCAAAGCCAAAGCCGACGCCAAAAGCACGATCGACGCTGCAAACCGATGATCAAGAATGCCGAGGTCTAGCAAGGATCGAGGAAGACACGAAGACCGAGGAACGAAGTCCAAAACCTCCCTAGCCTAGAAAGTGCGAAGCACAGACGGGACAAAATCAACAGCCGATATTCCTTAGCCTCTCAAGAAACCCTCACCCTGTAAAGACCTCTGTCCTGGGCAACCCCTTCAGAGCTCTCGTACGAATACCACGTGGAGACGCGGATCAAAGGGACCCTCCAAAAGATCTCTCCCACAATCTCCTGATCAAATATTCGCCGCACCTGACTCACTACCTTTGAGTCCCTAGGTCCCGGTCTTTGTAATCTTCGTGTGTTTGCAATAAAGATGACCCGAATCTTTTTCTGTGTATACAGATTTCTGGCACGCCCGGTTGGACCTCCTCTTCAAGTTCGCCATGGCCGGGATGAACGATGATACGTTTACTCCGATAAGCCTTTCACCTATCGCCGAGTCTCCACTACTCCAACATGGCGATCCAGAAAACCCGGAGGATGACGTTCCCCCGGTAGTACGCGTCTACACTGGGCGTACTTGAACCCTTACGGACATATTCACGCCAAAAACCGCTGCTGAAGATGTTCGTCAAAGCGCCGAGGAGGCGTTGGTGCATGAAGAAACGAGCCTCGATCTTGGAACCTCTATCCAGAAATTTGGGGAGGACCAGCCCCAACCCCGAGCCCGTTCGGGTTCTCCAGCGGACTTTGCACCTCTTTTGCAGGGGGCAAACATCCGTCATCAAGCAAAAGCAAGTCGGCGCAACTACGTCTCCGACGAGGACGGCGACGATGCAGGCATGCAACATCGAGACGTCCTGCATCATCATCCTCCGTCCACTCTCCAGCTCCAAGTCATGCAAATGGGTGAACACATGGTGCAAATCACTCGACTAATGGAGGAGAAAGATAGTCACATCAACACCTTGCTTCAGAGACTAAGTGCGAGGGATGCTATGGCATTCAGCCAACCTCCTGCTTCTCCAGTAGCTGCTCCAGCCCCGTCTCCAACTCCCGCTCCTGCAAAAATTATTCTGATAATTCTAGTGACTACTCCTACACTCTCATCAGCTCCCGTGCTAGTTTCGGTGACCGCGCAACCTTCGATGGCAGCAACGATGAATGCCCAGCAAATACAAGCGTTGGTGGCCAACATGATGCGTTCCCATGGTGGTAGTCTTCCTCCTATCACGGCGGCATACTCAAATCCTTACACCATAAGGATCCAACAGCTGCGCTTCCCTACCGGGTTCCAGCCGCCAAAGTTCCAGCACTTCGACAGGAAGGGCAATCCAAGGCAATACTTTACCCACTTCATCGAAACTTGCAACAGCGCTGTGGGTGCAAATTTTGGCAAGAAGTCTGCAAACAGCGGGACCCACCAGCCCTGCCTGGTAGGCCCCTGAAGACAACAGCAGGACCCGCCGGCCCCGCCTGGTGGACCCCTGAAGACAACAGCAGGACCCGCCAGCCCCGCCTGGTGGGCCCCTGAAGACAACAGCAGGACCCGCCGGCCCCGCCTGGTGGACCCACAGAGACTATCGCGGAACCCACCGGCCCTGCCTGGTGGGCCCAAGAGCCTGTGGAATCCCCTAGGAGACGGTAGCGGGGCCCACCAGATTTACCTGGAGGATACCCAGATACGACAGCAGAAACCGCCATTTACCCCGGAATTCATCCCCAGGAATTCTATAAATTGCAGAGCCTTCGAATGTAAAAGGATCCGAAAAATCTGATTTCCACTTCTGAGATCTGATTTTCAGAACCCAGAGCTCTAGAATTTCTCAGCTTTCCCTCTTCCACCTCTCTTTGATCTTCTTCTCTCCTTTGAAGAGATCAGAGTGGTTTCAGTGATACTCGGCCTGTCGAGAACACTTCGATACAAGTGTTAGTGAATTCGGGTTGCTCCTTATAGCACGGAGACGTAGGCTTCGGCTGAACTCCGAGATCACATCTCTCGTGTCCAACTTTCTCTGCTTGCATATTGAGAGTTCCAACTCCAATCGACAGATCGAACAACGATCTTCGACTCAAAACTTCAATTGACTGGTGAGGAGAAGTCTTCGGGTCGGCATGAAGATTTTCCCCCACAGTTTGGCGCCGTCTGTGGGATCGAACGAGAAGCTGTGTCCGTTCTACAAATACGATTAGATCAGTCAGGTAGACAACTGATCAATAGTCAAACTTCCTCGACCCCTCGGTTAAGCACACAACCGCTTGGACGCCAGCACTCTCGTTGCACCCTTCGCTTACTGAATGGCGAGGACAAAGCACCAGGGTCAACCAGAAGGAAGTAACACACATCAACCTCGACCTGAGACTCGATCAATGAGTCAAAGGCTCAATTTCGGGCAGCCCCTTGCTGCCCCCAATATGGATACTCGATCAGGTAGTGGGAGATCGATTGATCGACCGATTGCCCCACCTCCTCATCCATCAATAGGGCATACAACCCCTACTCCCGCCGAAGACCTTCCCTCAACTTATCAAATCTCGGCGGTCGATTTCCAACTACTTCAATTGGCAAAGCAGAATGCCACCCTCACTGCTGAGAGGGACGCACTCAAGAAGGCAGCCTCCGAGGCTAGAATTGCTCTTCCCGTCCCCTCGACTAATGAGAGGGTCGATCGGCCACGACCATCAATCCACTCCGAGCAACGGAGGTCAATGGGCATTGCTGCCCTCGGGAGGATTCATCGCGACCCAACTCCCTCTGCTGCCCCATGGAAGCAGAGTGTTTGGAATCGCCTTGATGATGAGTTCTCCCAATTCTCTTCTGGTCGCAACTGCGATAGGAAGACACCTTCAAAGCTCGATATACCAAGGAAGCACCAGATGAAAGGCGCTCCTTCAAAGAGTAGAATCTCCCCAGCTATTCCATTTCAGCGTGGACTTGGATCGGATCTTCGTCACCGACTCCAACCTGCTGATATTCCAAGGCCTGAACAAGACCACTCGATTTTGTCTCTCGATCCACATCCTAGTCGAGGGCATGGTCGTAGAGATGGATACTCCTCCACCGGGCCACTCCATCGAAGCTTGTTCGAATCAACATTTCCAAGGGGATGGAGAACTCCCACTCTCCCCAAATTCAATTGCGTCAAAGGAGATCCAACTCTCCACATACTCGCATTCAAGCAAGCCTTAACGCCGCACGAAGAGGAGAACAAGGTGCTCTGTCGCACCTTCGCAGGAAGCCTCGACGAGCCATCCCTCGATTGGTACCATAATCTTCGAGCTCACTCAGTTCAGAATTTTGGCCAACCTCTTCGTACAGCACTACCAGCTGAACATAAAGCCGGAAAAGAAGCTCGACTCTCTCTATAGATTGAGGATGGGCGCCGACGAAAGTCTCCGCAGCTTCACAAGGCGATTCCGCAACGAGCACGCTTCCCTCTCTGGGAGACATCTGGATGATGAAGCTATCATGTTAGCTTTCCAGAATGCACTCCGCTTCGACCAACATATCTACAATGACTTTATCCGCAATCCCCCTCCTTCTCTGGGTTCTATGTTCCATCGAATCCAGAGAGAGATTGAGGTTGAAGATGATCAAGTCGCTCGAAAAGGGCGAGAAACAAAGCGAAGACCGGCGGAAAGAGAAGCTCCCAAGTATGCTGCCAAAGCCCACAATGCTGAGGCAGCAACCCCTCCAGCCAACAAGCGAGCAAAAAATGACGGACGTCGATCTCCAACGAAGACCACTTTCACTGAGTGGAATTTACCGGTCGAACAGATCCTCGACCGTATTCAACACGAAGAATTCCTTCGAAGGCCCAATCCGCTTCAGCCAAACACTAAATTCACGGCGGACAAAACGGTCTACTGCGAATTCCACCGAAGTCACGGCCACTCCACCGATCGGTGCTATCGGCTGAAATTTCATCTCGAAGACTTATTGCGGGAAGGCCACCTTCAAGATTACGCCAAGGGCGGACAAGATCAACGTCGAACTTCTGCAAAGGGGAAAGAAGCATGTTGGGTCCACCAAATCTCCTCCAACCGGCAACCAATCTCTGTGAATGCCAACATCTTTGGTATTCATGGAACATTGCACAATCAAACCTTGACCGGGAAGGAAGTGGTTCGGCAAGTTCGACGCATCTTCCACGTTCGTTCTGCTGCGAACAAGGAGGATACCTGGATCGAGAAGCCTATCGAAGGTTTGGCTTGGCCATCCATTGTTTTCAACGACTCCGATCTTCAGGGAGTTCATACTCCCCATCGAGACCCCCTGGTCTTGAAACTCCTTATCGACGAAAGCACCGTCAATCGAATCCTCATCGACACAGGGAGCTCCATCGATATTATGTTCTCAGATTGTTTCAAACGTCTGGGACATAAATACTCAAGCCTCGACGTCATCCCGACTGTGATCACTGGCTTCAACGGCGAACAAAGCATTGCGGTGGGCGAATCGAGATTCACTCTCGACCTTAGCCGAGAGACTCGAGTCTCGGTGAGGTTTGCAATTGTCGAAAGAGTGTCCAGCTACAACACCATTCTAGGGCGACCATTCCTCCACCAGATCAATGTCATCTCCTCTTCTTACCACTAACTCCTCAAATTTGCGACGGGAGAAGGCATTGTCTGTATTCGAGGCGATCAGCAAGCTGGGAGGTCTTGTGAGGCTGCTGCAGCTAAAACAGATCGTAAGATCAATATTGCACCTCCAAAGCGGCCTCGAGACGAAGCTGGTCCCTCTTCCAAATAGCAATTAAAGGAGATTCCACTGACCGAGCCTCCACCAATCGAATAGGAAGCCTCGCCTTCAATTGAAGAAATCATCCCTATCAATATCGGCTGTGGAAATCTCTCTCGACAAACATTTATTGGTACCGGTCTTAGCGACGCAGAAGCGCAAGACATGGTATCCTTCCTTCAATCCAATATCGACGTCTTCGCCTGGTGTTTTGAAGACATGCCAGGGATCAATCCAGATGATGCCTGCCACCGGCTCGCTATCAAAGAAGAAGTGAAACCCGTCAAACAAAAACCACGCACAATCCGACCAGAACTACAAATTGCCGTTCAAGAAGAGATCAGCAGGCTTCATCCGTGAAGTAGAGTATCCTACTTGGATCTCTAATATAGTTGTTGTCCGAAAAAAGAATGGAAAGGTCAGAGTGTGCATCGACTTCACCAACCTCAACAAAGCTTGTCCCAAAGATCCATTCCCCATGCCAAGAATAGACAGACTCGTCGATGCCACTACTGGCCACGAGTTGTTATCCTTCATGGATGGATACTCTGGGTAAAATCAAATTCCACTTCATCCTGATGATCAAGAGAAGACATGCTTTGTGACTAGCAGAGGTCTCTACTGTTACAATGTGATGCCGTTCGGCCTCAAAAATGCTGGTTCCACTTATCAAAGGTTAGTCACAAAGATGTTCGAAGATCAAATCGGTCGCAACGTCGAAGTCTACGTCGATGATCTCCTCACAAAGAGCTCCATTCGAGGAAAGCATCTATCCGATCTGGCAGAAACCTTTCAAGTCCTTCGAAAGTATCGTATGAAGCTCAATCCGGCCAAGTGTGCTTTCGGAGTATAATCGGGCAAATTCCTGGGTCATCTTGTGACCAGGAGGGGCATTGAAGCCAATCCCGACCAAATCCGGGTCATCCTCGACATGCCATCACCTACTAATCGAAAAGAAGTTCAATGTCTCACTGGAAGACTTGTTGTCCTTAATAGATTCATCTCAAAGTCTTCCGACAAATGTAAGCCTCTTTTCGACAAACTATGAAAGACGGATACTTCAGGGTGGAGTTCAACTTGCGAAGAAGCTTTTCAAGGCATCAAGAAATATCTGGTGTAAGCTCCTATCCTGACGGCTCCTCTTTCCAAAGAAGATTTATGGCTCTATCTCGCCGTGACCAATCAAGCAATCAGTGCGGTCCTAGTCAGCAGAAGAGAAGGCATCGAGCATCCAGTCTACTACATCAGCCATACTCTTCTTCCTACTGAAACTCGCTACTCAAAAACTGAGAAGGTCATCCTGGCCTTGCTCACTGCATCACATCGCCTCCAACCCTACTTCGTCTCTCATAAGATCACTGTCATTTCAGAACACCTACTCAAAGATATTGTTGACAAAGCTGGTCGAGCTGGTCGAATGACCAAATGGGTGATCGAAATGAGCTCTCTGGGGATTCAATTCGAATCTCGCACTTCCATCAAAGGTCAAGCCATTGCTGATTTTCTAGCTGACTTTCCAGTTGAAGACCCCATCTCTTGGGAAGAAGACGTCGATATGCGCCTAGAAGATGAAGCTGATCCTCTGTTCAGTCTTGCAACAAAAACCGATTCAAGTCCCGAAGCAATCGCCACAACTCCTCCATGGAATCTTTACACTGATGAAGCTTCAAGTGCGATCGGTTCGGGAACTGGGATAGTCTTGGTATCCCCCGAACTTGATCATCTACAGAAGGCCACTCTCCTCGGGTTCAATGCCACCAACAACGAAGTCGAATACGAAGCACTCATTTCCGGACTCGAAATGGCGGAATCCCTGGGGGTAGATCGAATCATCGTCTACAGCAACTCCCAGTTGATCATAAGGCAAATCAATGGAGAGTACACAACTCGTGAAGAAAGAATGCAACTCTACTTGGCTTTAGTACGACGTCTTCAACAACGTTTTACTAATACTGAATTCGTCCAAATTCTAAGAACAGAGAATTGTGAAGCATATGCCTTAGCCAACGCTACCTCAGTTCTTGGCGATTCGCTCGGAGGAAGACAAATACAAATCGATTACCAAGAAGTGCCCAAGACCACCCCCGAACAACAGACCCTTGCTACTACAAAGAGATCTTGGGATGGAAATCAATTGATGTTGAACCTTACTACTACAAGTGAGCTTGAAGATTGGAGACAGTCAATTTTCGACTTCTTCAAAAACGGCAAAATGCCAGAAGATCCAACTCAAGCCCGAAAACTTCAAAGAAAGCTTTCATGCTATACCATTCAAGGAGAAGATCTATACTTCAAATCTCACAATGGGGTGATGCTCAAGTGTATTAGTCCCGAACAAGCAAAGGCAATCCTGATTGATATCCACTCTGGAGCTTGTGGAAATCATTCGGGAGGAAGATCTCTTGAAGCCAAGACAAAGCTACAAGGTTACTATTGGCCAACAATGGCAAGGGATGCTCAGCAAGTTGTTCAAAGATGCGAGCCATGCCAACGACACGCTCGAGCTATCCATCTCCCTGCAGATGAGCTTCACCAATTGTCGAGTCCGTGGCCTTTCCATCAATGGGGGTTGGATTTCTTGGGTCCTTTTCCTCCCACCCCGAGCAAGAAAAAGTATCTACTGCTGGCAACAGATTACTTCACCAAATGGGTTGAAGCTGTGCCACTCTTTCGAGAGACCGATGATGAAGTGATCAAATTTATTCAGCACAACATCTTCTCAAGGTTTGGCACGCCCCAAGTTCTTGTTGCTGACAATGGGGCTCAATTTGACTCCGACAAGTTTCGGGAGTTCTGCCTGAATAACGGAATCAAGCTCTTTTATTCAACTCCAAGATATCCTCAATGCAATGGTCAAGCTGAAGCATCCAATAGAGCTATCCTTGGTATACTCAAGAAGAAACTCAACGACAAGAAAGGATTGTGGGAACAAGTCCTACCTGAAGTTCTTTGGGGATATCGCACAACTCCGAGAAGATCAACATGGTTCTCACCTTTTCGTCTGACATATGGATCGGAAGCAGTACTCCCGACAGAGAATATATCAAATACATTGAAGACCAAGGCAGTTGAAGAAGGGATCAATGAAGAGCTTCGCGTCGATGATCTGGATTTCTCCGAGGAATTACGAGACCTAGCATCCCTTCGTATTGCCAAGTATCAGCAGAAGATCAAACGAGCCTACGATGAGAAGATCTATAAGAGACAGTTCCCAGTGGGCAGCCTAGTTCTCAGAGCAATTTTTTACAACACTAAAGAACACAGCAGTGGGAAACTTGCTCCCAACTGGGAAGGTCCATATATCGTCGAATCAGTAGGAGGCAAAGGGTCTTACCGGCTGATTTCACCAGAAGGGGAAAGACTGCCACGAGCTTGGAATGCTAGGCACCTTAAATTGTTCTATCCATGATGTGAATACCATGATGAATAAAGTTCTCTTTCAAATGTTCAAGTGTGCAAATGTTCAGCTTTTCAATTCAAGTTCTGAAGCAGTTTCAAATCGTCTACATTCAAATTACCAGGTCGTTTAACAAGTTTGGGTGTTTGAGTTGTGACTCAACCCCTTACAGGCAAATGTTAAACGGTTTCAGGTTATCCTACAACACAACCTTCAAATTACTACGTCTATTTAACAGGTTTGGGATCTTTGTGTTACGACACTACCCCTTACTTACAACTGTTAAATGACCTTCAATTTCAAATTCAATATCGTCTAACAGGTTTGGGTACTTGAGTTACGACTTAACCCCTCATATATAAATGTTAACGATTTCAAGTTGTGCATTGCAACAATCTTCAATTTTTGAGTTACTTAACAAATTCGGGTGATTAAGTTGCGACTCGACCCCTTATTTTCAAGTGTGTGAATATTCAAGCATTCCAATAACATTCCAGAATTCAATACCTCAAAGAATTCAATACCAGAGACATTCAATTTTCAAACACCAAAAGGATCTCTATTATCAAAAATTTGCTAAGTACAGGAGTGAGCTGTTACATATCAAAGAGTTTACAAGTTCAAACGACAAAAAAGAAGATGGAAGATCTCAAGGCTTGGCCACACTTTGCGCTCGCGACTTCTCTCCCTCGGATCCACCACGAGCTTTGCTCGCCACTGAAGCCTTAGAAGATCGGACGCTGCTAGCGTGGACCCTGAGTGCTTCCACCGCCTTCTCAGCCGTCTCCCTGTAACTCGTGCATTCGGCACGCATATGCTCCAGCTCCTTTTTTAGAGCCTCTTCCCTGGCAGCTGAGGCTGTCTCCTTAGCAGCAAGAGCGGTATCCCTTGCAGCAAGTTCAGCCTCTAACTCCTTTATTCGGGCCACGCGATCGAAGGATAAATTCTCGATCTTGAAAAATTGCTTCTTCAAATCCTCAAGCTCGTGACCCCGGGCCTCGTAGCCGTTCTGCCAGCCCTTGCTCTCCAGCTTCTCCTTACGAAGAGCCTCGATCTTGGCTTTGAGAGACTCTTTCTTTGAAGACAGAACTTCCCTCAGCTTGTCTCTCTCTTCGTTTGCAGCCTCCAGTTCAGCAGTCAAACGGGATACTTCAGCTGAAGCTTCCCTTTCTCCTGCCTTCCTGAAGAGCTTGCTCGCAAATTTCAAAACTGCTGAGTTCTGTAAAGAAACAAAAGAGTTAGAATTATTCGGAAACTACAACTCCAACGATCGACCAAGCAGAGGCACTTACCACTACTTCAAGCCTATCAAAGGCTTCATCCAGAGTAGCCTCCGGAAGGTTGCAGAGCTTCCGGATCACAACAGTTGGGTGGTTGATGTCAACCTCACCCAAATTCTTTATTTTCTGAGTCGAGCCAGCAGGCGTACCTACAATCAACACAAAAGTGCAAAGAGTTAGAATAAATTCAAACTTCGAAGGCAAGTCAATCAAGGCAAAATTATTACAGGTACCTGAGACATCGACTCGAGGAGCCTTTCCCTTCCCACGATCGGAGCTCTTACCCCGAGGGGTCGACTTCTCCTTGGTGGGAGTTGGCTCTGGCTGTGGTTGGGGAGCCCCATCGCCCACACGGCTCTCCCTCTCCAAGTGAATAGGAGAAGGAGCACCCTGGGGAGGCGAGACACCCCCTTCCTCTTGCTGCTCGCCTGGCTGATCAAGCCCAGCCATGAGGGCAGCCACCTCCTCGGCCAAAGAGCGAGAGGGGGGTGGGGGTTGCTCAACCTCCAAACCCCCGCTCGTAGTTGCTCCTTCGATGCGGGGAACTTCGGGAGGTATTTGATCGAGGGGCGTGGGGTTGCTTCCAACCCCACCACTCCCCGAGAACTTTATCTTCAAGCGCATCGGGCGCTTCTTCAACTCCTCAAAGTGATCGGCGGGAACCACCTTGTGGCCGTCACCCTCCGCATCCATGACTCCCTCCATGCGACGGGCCTTAGCCTCATCGATGGGGATAGGAAGAGAATCTTCCTCTTCTGCACCACCAGTGGGGGTGGGAGGAAGTTCATCCCCGCCACCCCCCTGTTCTTGATCACCACCAATGGGGGTGGGAGGAATTTCTTCCTCACTACCCCCGTTTCCATCATCTCCACCAGTGGGGGTGGGAGGAAGATCATCCTCACCACCCCCATCCTCCTCATCTTCATCGTTGCCACCGTTGCCGTTGTTGTCGTTCTCGGTGTCTTCTTCTTCCTCCTCGCTTTCCTTCTTCTTTTCTTCTTTTTCTTCTTCATCTTTCTTCTTTTCTTTGTCCTCATCTTCCTTCTGGTTGATGAGGATTTTCCTTTTCTTCTTCGCTGGGCCCCTCTGTATCACCAACTTTTCCTCAGAGGTGGGCAATTGATGCCTTGCACCGTAGGCCTTCTTCTCGATTCTAATCTTTCTGATAATCTTGCCAGACTGAGGATCCTCCTCGTAGTCTGAGTACAAGACCTCATTGTCTTCGTATCTGGCCTGCGATCGATGAAGGAGATTGGCTTTACCATACCTGACTGGGCAGTTTGAAAACTGCTTCCATGACCTGGTACCGCAGGTCAACTCCAGGAACAGGTTATCGATGGCCCCAACCCTCTCCGAAGGCCAAGCCAGCTCTCCTCCTGCGTAGTACATCTTGATCTCCTTGTTCACACATCAGTGCGAGGAGTCTCTGGCACTGAGAGGGGAGTCCAGGCGCCAGTAATTGAGAGCGGCCACTCAGTGTACAGTTTGTCGGAAGCAACCGTGTCAGTGAGGGGGCGTAGAGCGGAAACCCCTGTCAGGTTGAGAAGGGGCTGTCTTTCCTCGAAGCCCATCGATAATGATAGAAGAAGTAGCCCAATTCAATCTGGGCCTCTTCGTCGTATGGGAGGCTGGAGTAGCACTCCCTCAGCTCCTTCTGGAAATCAGACTCTACGCGGCAGAAGGCGTAGATTATCCTCCATGCATTGCCGGTGAGCTGTCCTGGGCAAAGGCCGGAGCTATTCAGCAGTCTCGCGGCAAACGGCAGCAGCGGAAGACGAAGGCCGCAGTTCAGTTGGCCCACAGAGACCACTGTCCCCATCACCTGCTCCATGCTGGCAACGTTCACAAACACTATCTGCTTGTCGATGCCAAAACCAGATAGAACCCCTGGCAGTGACGGCCGGATCTTCCCCTCTGTAAAGCACGCTAGCAACTTTTGCCACTTTGCCCTCTTCTTGTCGGTAAGTTGGCCACCCGTGTTGTAGACGTAGACAGGCTCCTCTATCAGAGACATCAAGGGACCCAAGACAAACTTTGCCTTCGGGATGTGCTCTGGCCGTGATGGAGCAGAAGCGAATCCAACTCCTTGGTGCCTTTTGCCCAATTTCCCAAGTTCAACAAGTGCCTCCTTGCCCTTGCCACGGCCCTTGGGAGTGGATGAGACCTCAGCAATCTCCTTCCCCTTCCTCTTCGAGGGGACTGCGCTCATCTTCTTCGAGTTACCAGAGGAGGCCATTCGATCGATCGAGAAAGAGCAAAGTGCAGAGAACGAGAGATTGAGAGCAGAAGTTCTGGACTTCGAAAAATTTCTGAAAGCGTGAGGCGAAAATGACAGCCAGAGAAGCTTAAGTATCCTGAGAGAATTAGACACACAAATCGAGATGACACGTGTCATCACCATATCAAATCGCGTGTTTTTGCGAGTACACGTGGCATCTATCCATAGCAAGCGCAAAACCAGGCGAACAGTCGGGACCAGACGAAACGTCGAACCAGCCGGACTACCAGTTCAAGCGAACCACCGGTTCAAGCGAACCACCGGTTCAAACCACTGGGTCAGAAGATTCAACTCGTTGCATAAATATATTATCCGAATCAACCGATAGGATGGTGGGTAATTTACCAGAGGATCGGGCGAAAAGCAGGCTCTTTCGCCTTATCACTCAAACCTTGACCGGCTGATTTTAACCGATCGGTCAAAATCAACCGATCGGTCGATTTTCTACTGGATCGGGCGAAAAACTTAGTTCTTTGCCCGATCACTCAAATCTTGACCTGCTGATTTTAACCGATCGGTCAAACATGACCGATCGGTCAAAATCAACCGATCGGTCGATTTTCTATTGGATCGGGCAAAAAACTTGGTTTTTTGTCCGATCACTCAAACCTTGACCGGCTGATTTTAACCGATCGGTCAAACATGACCGATCGGTCAAAATCAACCGATCGATCGATTTTCTATTGGATCGGGCAAAAAACTTGGTTTTTTGCCCGATCACTCAAACCTTGACCGGCTGATTTTAACCGATCGGTCAAACATGATCGATCGATCAAAATCAACCGATCGGTCGATTTTCTACTGGATCGGGCGAAAAACTTAGTTTTTTGCCCGAGCACTCAAACCTTGACCGGCTGATTTTAACCGATCGGTCAAACATGACCGATCGGTCAAAATCAACCGATCGGTCGATTTTCTACTGGATCGGGCGAAAAACTTAGTTTTTTTTGCCCGATCACTCAAATCTTGATCTGCTAGCTGATTTTAACCGATCGGTCAAACATGACCGATCGGCCAAAATCAACCGATCGGTCGATTTTCTATTGGATCGGGCAAAAAACTTGGTTTTTTGCCCGATCACTCAAACCTTGACCGGCTGATTTTAACCGATCGGTCAAACATGACCGATCAGTCAAAATCAACCGATCGGTCGATTTTCTATTGGATCGGGCAAAAAACTTGGTTTTTTACCCGATCACTCAAACCTTGACCGGCTGATTTTAACCGATCGGTCAAACATGACCGATCGGTCAAAATCAACCGATCGGTCGATTTTCTACTGGATCGGGCGAAAAACTTAGTTTTTTGCCCGATCACTCAAACCTTGACCGGCTGATTTTAACTAATCGGTCAAACATAACCGATCGGTCAAAATCAACCGATCGGTCGATTTTCTATTGGATCGGGCAAAAAACTTGGTTTTTTGCCCGATCACTCAAACCTTGACCGGTTGATATTAACCGATCGGTCAAACATGACCGATCGGTCAAAATCAACCGATCGGTCGATTTTCTACTGGATCGGGCAAAAAACTTGGTTTTTTGCCCGATCACTCAAACCTTGACCGGTTGATTTTGATCGATCGGTCAAACATGACCGATCGGTCAAAATCAACCGATCGGTCGATTTTCTACTGGATCGGGCAAAAAACTTGGTTTTTTGCCCGATCACTCAAACCTTGACCGGTTGATTTTAACCGATCGGTCAAACATGACCGATCGGCCAAAATCAACCGATCGGTCAACTTTGACCGATCGGTCAAATTTGATCGATCGGCCAAAATCGACTGATCGGTCAACTTTGACCGATCAATCCTTTTTATGCTAAAAACTCGACGAGCTTCTTCATATTTTTTCGTGAACAGGGAGTTGATAGTCTTTTGCACCAAGAATCCAAGCCAACCAGGATGACCTCTTGCTAACTTGGAGGGGGTAACTGTGGGTGCAAATTTTGTCAAGAAGTCTGCAAACAGCGGGACCCACCGGCCCTGCCTGGTAGGCCTCTGAAGACAACAGCAGGACCCGCCGGCCCCGCCTGGTGGGCCCCTGAAGACAACAGCAGGACCCGCCAGCCCCGCCTTGTGGGCCCCTGAAGACAACAGCAGGACCCGCCGGCCCCGCCTGGTGGACCCACAGAGACTATCGTGGAACCCACCGGCCCTGCCTGGTGGGCCCAAGAGCTTGTGGAATCCCCCAGGAGACGGTAGCGGGGCCCACCAGCTTTACCTGGAGGATACCCAGATATGACAGCAGAAACCGCCATTTACCCCGGAATTCATCCCCGAGAATTCTATAAATAGCAGAGCCTTCGAATGTAAAAGGATCCAAAAAATCTGATTTCCACTTCTGGGATCTGATTTTCAGAACCCAGAGCTCTGAAATTTCTCAGCTTTCCCTCTTCCACCTCTCTTTGATCTTCTTCTCTCCTTTGAAGAGATCAGAGTGGTTTCAGTGATACTCGGCCTGTCGAGATCACTTCGATACAAGTGTTAGTGAATTCGGGTTGCTCCCTATAGCACGGAGACGTAGGCTTCGGCTGAACTCCGAGATCACATCTCTCGTGTCCAACTTTCTCTGCTTGCATATTGAGAGTTCCAACTCCAATCGACAGATCGAACAACGATCTTCGACTCAAAACTTCAATTGACTGGTGAGGAGAAGTCTTCGGATCGGCACGAAGATTTTCCCCCATAAGCGTCGGCACATACGACGACGAGATGGTGAAACAGTTTATTCGCACCCTCAAAGGTAATGCTTTTGACTGGTATGTTGATCTTCCTCCAGGATCCATCGACAGCTGGGATCAGATGGAGAAGGAGTTCCTCAACCGCTTCTACAGTACTCGGTGCATCATCAGTATGACCGAGCTTACTGTCGTCAAGCAAAGAAAGGACGAATCAGTGATCGACTACATCGATTGATGGAGGAACCTCGCACTAAATTCACGAGACCGCTTATCTGAAGACTCGGCTATCGAGATGTGTACTCAAGGCATGCACTGGGGCTTACTCTACATCCTCAAGGGGATCAAGCCTCGGTCCTTCGAAGAACTCGCTACTCGAGCTCACGATATGGAACTCAGCTTGGCAAATCGTGGGGACTCAAAGGGTAAAGACTTTCTGAAGGTGGAGAAGAAAGACAAGCCACCGGCACCCAAATCAAAGCAAGTCAACGTTGCCGATGTCGCTTCGACTTCTAAGCCGCTCAAAATCAGTAGCAAGTCGGATCAAGAAAAAGGAGCTAGCATACCACCCCTCCACCCCAAAGACAGTCGAGGATGACTCTTGAAGAGCTCAAAGCCAAAGAGTATCCTCCATGTTCGATCAGCTGCTACAAGCGAAGATGATCGAGCTTCCTCCTTCAAAAAGGCCTGAACAGATGCATCGTGTCAACGATCCACTCTTCTACAAAATACCATCGAGTGGTTAGTCATCCTATCGAGAAATGCTTTGTCTTCAAAAAAAAAATCATGATGCTCGCAAAGCAAGGGAAAATCGAGATCGACTCCGGTGATGTCGCAACAACAAACATGACGTCCATCACCTTCGGTTCCTTTCAGTCGATGCTCATTACTACATAACAAAAAAGGCCCAAGTTGCGCATCAATCGTCAGAGGCCGATTGCGAAGTTAGCTTCACAACTGAAAGTCTCGAAGCGACGACGGCATGCCCCTACGCTTGCTAAGAAAAAAACGCCATTGCTCCGGGGGCAACCATCGCTCACGTCGGTACCTCTCCCGAGCAAAGCCATGTCTCAACGAATTCTCCAAGCAAGGTACGAGCAAGGAGACCCAGAGGTCGGTCTGTTATGCCAGGCCTCGAGTAAATTCGACTACTATGTCCTCTACTCCAAACCTTCGTCCGTCTCAATAGAAGAAATCGAACCTACCGGCTGGGGATCAGAAGACGAGCTAGCAGAGTCTCTAGAAGAGCAAGTCTCCCCGACCCATGAAGAACCTGCAGCTACCACTCCAAACCTTCACCTTGGTGAGGGAGAATCCACTGATGAAGACGCATGGATCATGCTACCTCGCAGACGAAGGCCATGGACGGCAAGAAGTCGCAAACTAGATCTGGTGACAAGAAAATTTCCTGAACGAAGAACCTACAAGAAGATAAGTAACACTCCAGGAAGAAAGGCATTCAAAGTACCGCCAGCAGATCCAGATGATCTCCTCCGGCAAAACCCTCCAGAACCGACAATGCTGCAAGAATTCTTCCCTGATTACTTTCTCCCAGCTGATCAGCAGCACATAGTCTCTAGTTGCATGGTTGAGATCCACATGACGCCGAAAGAAGGAGACAAGATCGAGTCTTCTAAAGAAAGTGACACTGACAATGAGAAGGATAACTCCGACAAAGACGGTGCTGCTACCTATGATGAGGCAATCTTGCACTTACCGCTCATAGAAGCATTGTACCTCCCGAATAAGGTTCGCCTAGCGATGGTCGAGGCTTTGGCAGATCTAGACAGCTACAAAAGAAAGAAGAAAGACGCCAAGAAGGACAAAACTATTGTCTCCTGCAATGCAGCGATAACTTTCTCAGACGAAGATCTACAGCTCAGAGCACGACTGCACAATCGACCTGTCTATATCTCGGGGTACATCAAAGAGAAGCCGGTAAATCGAATCATGTTGGATTGTGGCTCCGCCGTCAACATCATGCCCATCCAAACAATGCGGCAGCTCAGCATCACCACCGACCAGCTCTCACAAAGCCAGCTAGTCATTCAAGGGTTCAACCAAGGCGAACAGTCCACCGTAGGGATCATTCGTCTAAAACTCTTAATCAGCCAGCTTGACACGACAGTTCTCTTCCACATCATTGACTGTCAGACATCATATGGCCTCTTGCTAGAAAGACCGTGGCTACATGAAAACTACGTTGTAGTGTCTACCTGGCACCAATGCCTCAAGTACTATGAGGAATGTCTGGAGAAGTGCATTATTGCAGATGATAAGCCATTCAATGAGGCCGAAGCACACCTCGTCGATGCCAAATTTTACCAAGAAAAGGACCTTGTTGCAGAAGTCCTTCCAGCTAAAGCTCCTCGAACCCGGAAGGCTAAAAGGATGGAGCAGGATGAAACTCCTCCACCTCTAAATCCAGTGCAACCATCCAAAGCGATACACAAAGTCAGGGAAGTGCTAGTGCCAAAATGAAGGATGTGCATCAGCTCCAAGCCAAGATCTATGCAACATACTCCGTTGCCCGTCCAAGCTACGCCAGTCCTATGCCTCATGCCTCAGTGGTTTCGCAAACATGAACGACCATCTTTTGCCTCGACAAAAGAGACGGTCCCGTCGCTATCGGAGGCTAATGTCATTACTCTGCAGGAAATGACACTGCCACTACCGAGTTTGATGTAAGCTTCAAGTTCGCCAGAACCTGTTGGTTCCTTTAAAACCAGTCAACTCATAACCAAAAGGAAGTTGGGGGCAAAATACCGTCAAACTGCTATTCAAAGCCGGCTACAACGAGAACAGTGCCACACATATGAGTACTCTCCCGCTAGTTCCAATACCACACGGGATGACAAGGACTCAAGCCCGTCTCCTCCAAAGTGGTGAGCAGATTCCACCAAATCGGCAAGGCATTGGCTCCTGTCAAACCTCGATGATCGTCAAGAACGCAGCAGAGAAGGCTTTCACCTCTAACTACATTGAGGTGAAGATGGCAGATGAAGCAGGAGAGGGATCATCAGCCTCTGACGCACGCTCCACCTGCGTCGCTCATCCCAATACCAAGTCCGCTAAAAGAAGACGATATCGAGCTCGATATTGGACCATACTCCAGAAGCAGAAGAAGAGCATTAAAAACCAGTCGAGTCCAAAGCATCAGTATTCGAAAGACTCGAGCCAATCGGACAAGTAAAGCGAAAGTCAATATTCGTACGTTTGGGAAAGCCATCTATTGAGGTGAGAAGTAACGTTCCCACCCTCCCACCCAAATCATCTCGATTCATACACTTCAATGATGATGACTTCAACGATATCATTCTGGTATCTGTTAATCATATAACAATTCTCAACACTTCAATCGAAGATACTTCTACTTCGGACGACGGGTTGCCAAACGCCCCACTAGTCCTCGAAGAAGGGGGGCAATCTACCATCGACGACTTGAAGAAAATCAACGTAGGCACACAGGAGGATCCTCGGCCTACATTCGTAAGTGCACTCTTGACTCCCGAAGAGGAAGCCACATATATCAAACTACTCCAAGAATACAGAGATGTCTTAACATGGTCCTACAAGAAAATATCGGGGTTTGATCCCAAGATTGCAGTACACCAGCTCGTTGTCAAACATGGAGCTAGCGCCATCAAGCAAGGACAACGACGTTATCGGCCAGAGCTGATACCTCAGATAGAAGGTGAAATCAATAAGCTCATTAAAGCCGGCTTTATCCAAGAAGTCAAATATCCGACATGGATCTCCAGCGTGGTCCCAGTCAAAGAAGAAGAACGGCCAAATCAGAGTATGCGTGGACTTCAGGGATTTAAACAATGCATGTCCCAAGGATGACTTCCTATTGCCAATCACGGAGTTGATGGTAGATGCGACAACATGCCATGAAGGGCTAACCTTCATGGATGGATCCTCAGGCTACAACCAGATTCGGATGGCACCCAAAGATGAAGAGCTCACGGCCTTCCGCATGCCAAAAGGGATCTACTGTTACAAAGTTATGCCCTTCGGCTTGAAAAATGCAGGAGCCACCTACCAACGAGCCATGCAAAAAATCTTTGACGATATTCTTCATCAAAATATGGAGTGCTACATTGACGACCTCGTGGTAAAATCAAAGCAAAAGGCAGCGCATCTTCAAGACCTCGAGTTGATCTTCAAACGGCTTCGACGGTACCAACTCCGCATGAACCCGCTCAAATGCGCGTTTAGAGTCTCCTCGGGTAAATTTCTCGGCTTTGTCGTACGACATCGAGGCATCGAGATAGATCAATCCAAAATTGATGCTATCCTCAACATGCCTGCCCCAAAAACAGTACGAGACCTCAGAGGTTTCCAGGGCCATCTGGCATATATCAAAAGATTTATCGCCAACTTAGCTAGAAAATGTCGGCCCTTCAGGCGCCTCATAAAGAAAGGAGCACCATTCAAGTGGGATGAAGCTTGTCAGGAAGCCCTCCAAAACATCAGAGATTACTTCCTCAAGCCTCCAGTTCTGACAGCACCAGTTTAAGAAAAGCCATTGGTCCTCTACATCAGCACCCCCGGGAGCAGTCCTTGGTGGCCCTCCTGGCTCAAGACAACGAGCTAAGCAAAGAAACAGTATGTTACTATTTGAGTCGCACTCTTATCGGTGCAGAGCTAAACTACTCCCCGATTGAGAAAGTCTGTCTGGTGCTCATCTTCGCTACAAAGAAGCTACGACACTACATGTTAGCTCACACCATCAGGCTTATCTTAAAAGCCGACCCACTCAAATACATCATGTCAAGACCAGTGCTCTCTGGACGTTTGGCCAAGGCTTTACTCCTCCTCGAGTTCGATATTACCTTCGTCCCTCGAAAAACGGTCAAAGGTCAAGCTCTCGCGGACTTCCTGGCGGAATACCTCCTTCCAGCAGAATGGGAACTATCAAAAGACCTCCCAGATGAAGAAGTATTCTACATCGATATCGCCCCTTCTTGGAAGATGTTCTTCGATGGCGCGGCAAGGCAAGACGTGGCAGGAGTAGGAGTTATCTTCGTCACGCTAAATGATGAGATACTCCCTTTCTCATTTCTACTATCAGAACCATGCTCCAACAACAAGGCAAAATATCAAGCCTTGATTATCGACCTCGAACTTGCCAATGATATAAAACTTCAAGGGCTCAAAATTTTTGGCGACTCTCAACTCATCATCTAGCAAATATTGGGAGCATACGAAGTTAACAAAGAAGACCTCGTGCCGTTACATCTACGAGCTCTAAAACTCCTTGATATACTCAAAACTGCTTCAATCCAGCATGTCCCCAGAAACCTCAACCAGCAAGCTGATGCGCTCGCAAATTTAGCGGCTACACTTCCGTTCCCTGAAAAAAGCCAACTCATCATCCCTATCTGTAAGAGGATGGTGATCACCGAGGAGGACCTCCCTGTGGGAATCCCAGACCAAGTCAATGCAGTGCATGTTCTCGTGGTCGACGAGCTAGACTGGAGACAACCATTCATAGACTTTCTTGTCCATGGGAAGCTCCCTGAAGATCCGAAACGTAAGGTCAACGTTCGCCAGCAATCTCTGAAATTCTTCCACTTCAACAACGAGTTGTGCCGTCGAAGCTACGATGGCACGCTCCTGAGGTGTCTTGCAAAAGAAGAAGCAGAAGCAGCACTGGAAGAAGTCCATGCCGAAATCTATGGCTTATATCAGTCCGGTCCAAAGCTCCACTTTCGCATCAGAAGGATGGGATATTACTGGCCCACTATGATCAAGGACTGTCTGGAGTTTGCATAGAGATGTCACGCTTGCCAGTTGCACAGTGACTACATCTGTCAGTCTCCAGAACCTTTACATCTGACCATCACATCATGGCCCTTCGATGGATGGGGACTCAACATTGTCGGTCCACTACCCAAGTCATCCAAGCAGCATCTTTATATCCTGGCAGCGACAGACTACTTCTCTAAATGGGCTGAGGCAGTACCAGTGCGAGAAGTCACCAGACACTCTGTCATCAGCTTCATCCAGAACAACATCATCTTCCGGTACGGCATCCCTCGCTATATCGTCACGGACAACGGGAAGCAGTTCAAGAATGCCGCTGTCAGCCAATTTTGTGCCAAGTTCGATATCAAGCAAAGGTGTTCAACCATATACAACGCTCCGGCCATCGGTCTAGTGGAAGCTTTCAACAAAACTCTCTGCAAGCTCTTGGAGAAGGTTGTCTCGAAGTCAAAGAAAGACTGGCATGAACGCATGGGTGAAGCATTATGGGCATATCGCACGCCAACACAAGCAACTCCGTAAAGCGGGAGTAAAAGCTGTCCTCCCGCTTTATCCCCGGTAAGAAAACGCACCCAGTAAATCGGTCATAAAGTGCTCTCCAAAGGCGGTACGCTTCCCGCGGAGTGTAACGTGACTGCATTCGCAAAGGAGTCCCCAGCAACTCTTGGCGAAAACCCTGCTGTCGAGCAAACCGATGGGGAGAATACCTTGCTACCTCCACTGCGTCCCCACAGCGCCAGACAAGATACCTAGGCCTGCAACTTACCATACTCCAGTACAAACGCTCGGACATGTCCGGCCCATCACATACCGTGGATCTCGCGGAAGGCGCAAGCGCATTCTCCGACACAAAGTCAAAGTTAAAGGAGCCCATACGTCTCAACCACTCTTGAGCACTGGGCTTCGGACGCTCCCACCCATAATAGGCATTCATCACACCCCCTACACAAGAAAGGAAGGGCACTGAGATCGGAGGTCCACGCGACGCAAAGATCCCCTTCGGAAAGTGGAGCCCAATCCAGCCATAAATATAATATAGGGGGCAAAAGGAACTGGCTCGGCCTACTTCCCCCCTTGTATTATCTCCGCTCGATAAACTCCAGTATGTTCCACTAAGCCCTTGATACAACGAATAAAGAATCGTCGGTGCCAGATTGAAAAGTTCTCTGTTCACCATCCGGGCAGCCGCAAGAAAGGTCCCAGGGAGGATCACATCCCCATTCCAGGGCAGGGCAAAGCGACAAAGAAAAAGCACCAACCCTGTCGACCAATAGATAGCCCACCAAGTGTCGCTGCATTCCTCCAGTCCCAGTACCTCCCAAGGACACTGCACCGCCGCCATAGAGCACCATTATTTTGTCAAAGATTCAATCGGCCGTCGAAAAGTGCCAGGTGCCAGTTTTTTCGACGATGCATACCTCCACATCGGGTGACTCGAAGGGGAAATGTGACGATACTCTCCCCGAAACCAGAAGTCCACCCAAGCTGAGTAGAGTACTCGGTCTGACTGCTCACGTGCCGCTATAATAGCATACGCCTTGAACAGCAAAAGACAGAAGCCAGAAGACTCGTCTGGATCCGTCAAGATCTTCAAGAAGGAACTTCCTCCTGATAGTAGCTCTGAACCTCCGGTAATCCAGAAATAATATGCACATCACGAAGGGTGATCCCAATCTCACCCGCTCCAGTCAAAAAGGTGTTGGTTTTAGGGCACCACTGCTCGCAAAGAGCCCGGTACATACCATCCGGTCGACTGTACTCCCAACAAGCCGGCTCCATAAACTTTGTCAGGCACTCCATCCCTGGCTCTGCCTCTAAGGCACTAGATAGCTCTCGCATCCAATCCCGGAAGCCTCCCAGATGCGTGACACCCTCGTGCAGTTGAATCTCCACACCCCATCACGTACGGCGGGAACATATCTTCAAAGCAACAACAGGGATGGGGACCGACTCCTCGCTAGTGTGATGGAACGGCAATCCCAAACTCGGTTGAACAATCTGCCGTGAAGATCCCTCATCAGTGAGGATGCGCTCGCCAAGCCTCAACACACGACAAGAGCCGTCTGCAACATCATCCTCGCAAATCCGCTCGTGCGTCAAAAGCTGAAGCGTTGAGGGTCCGGCTTCCTGCCTCAGAGTGCGGCGGTAGAAGACTTGAGCAAAAGGAAAACAAAAATGCGTATTCCCGTGGGAGACCGCATCCAGAAGTCGAAAAACTCTCGTAACACCGAGACCTGAAGAAGAAAAAAAAAAGAGAAAAGCACGTACAAGTCAAATCCAGAAGAATCGCAAAAAAAAAAAAGAGAGGGGGCCACAGCAAAAAAAAAAAAAAAAAAAGCCGCAACCCCCATCATGCGAAGAGGAAATTCGAGAGGGAGCCTCAGCTAAAAAGCCGCAGCCCCCATATGTGAAAAAGGAGAAGATGAGAGGGGGCCACAGCAAAAATCCGCAGCCCCCTTCTCTCCGTTTAAAACCCGCAGCTTCAAGGGCTGCTGGCCTCGGGGCGCCCGCACCAGCCACCGCACCCTCCGGTCGCACCACCCGGCCCGCTTCGCGCCACCCGGCCCGCGCCCGCAGCCTGCGCTGCCGCCCGGCTGCCGGCCCTGGCCCGCCTGCGCCCCGTGCCGGCCATTGCACCCTACACTACCGCCTGGCTGTCGGCCCGCGCCCGCCTGCCACCCGCACCCGCGCCGGCCACCGCACCCCACGCCGCCACCTGGCTGTCGGCCCGCGCCTGCCTGCCGCCCGCACCCGCTCCCCGTGCCGGCCACTGCACCCCGGCCCGCGCCCGTCGCCTGGCCTCCGCAGCCGCTCGCACCGGCCACAGTACCTGGCCCGCCTGGCCTCCGCGCCCCGTGCCTGCACCCCGGCCCGTGCCCCTTGTCGGCTGCCTGCTCCACGGCCACCCATCGTCCTCACACCGTTGTTGTTGCTGTGTGCCATGCAAACCGAAACCCGAAAAAAAAAAAACAGAGAAAAAGAAGAAGAAGAAGAAGAAGAAGAAGACACGCCTCGCCTGCAACACCCCATCCTCCGTAGCCCGACGGTCTCCTCGCCTTCTCAAACTCCATGGGGTGACCATCTTCATCCTTCGCGTCATCGTCGCGAAGCAAGAAACCCTAGATAAGGAAACCCAAGCGAGGGTCTTCGTCTCCAAGCCACCGGGAGCCTTCAACGATGAGGGAAAACGAAAAAAAAAAATAGGGGTCCTTATAAAGACCCAATCCCACGCGAATACGCAGATCAAGTCCAAGTGCTACGCGTTTCCCGTGGGCACACTCAAACTTGAGGGGGCATTTGTGGGCACCGAAATTTGCCCACGGGTCGAATTCGACCCGCACACATGAAACAGGCCCACACACAACGGCCCACCTGCGAACCTGGCCCACACACAACAACCCACCGGCGAACTCGGCCTGCACACAATGGCCCGCATGCGAACTCAGTTCGCGCACAATGGCCCATACATAAAAAGGGCCTGACTCAAAGCAAACGGGTCCTACCGGACCCGCTACCCGAACCCAAAAAGGGAGCCCACCGACTCCCCTCTTCTTGAAAACAGTGCCCCCTCCCCATGGGGAGGTGTGGCCGATCATGAGAGAAAAGAAAAAAAAAAGAGAAAAGAAAAAGAAAAGAAAAAAAAAATCCAAACCGCCTCAATTCGGGAGGAGGTGGCGTGGACGTCTACACAACCATAGATCCGCGACGATCCCTCGATCCGACGGACAAGATGACGTCGTGTCACCATGCAATCCGAAAGTGCAAAGATAATAACTCAATCTTCAAAGATCAAGTCACGTCATGCCCATAACCATCCCTACAAAATAGGGAAACAAATCAAGGTTGGTTCCCCCAAATAAGGTAACCACATCTTCATGGTTATGGTGGGAGATATCGGATGAAACAAAAAGATTTCAGCCATATCTCTCCCAACCTCCTCCCTTTGCCTATAAATAGAAGGGGTGGGGGAAGGCATCAAGGGTCGAAAGCTGAAGACGAAAGGGCTCTGCAAAAAGGAGCTCCAACGCTTGAAGACCGAAGGCTTCACGAGGCACGGCAAGCGCATCCTACTGGAACACTTAGCCCATCAAGTCCTCATCAACGTGAAGACCTTGCACTCGAAGATCAACCTTCGACTCCTCGCACGAAGAAGAAAGCCCGGAGAAGAAGACCCGGAGTCGTCGTCACCCCGACTTCTCCAACAATCTTCATCAACTCCGAAGACGCCATAAGCAAAGACCAGAGAAGAAGAACGAAGCCGACAACACCCGTCGTCTTCAACAAAGGCGTCGACTCCTCGCACGAAGAAGAAAACTTGGAGAAGAAGGCCTGAAGCCGGTGCTACCCCTGCCGTCTTCATCAACAAAAGCCGACGCTACAACCGTCGCACGGAGATCGGTGCTACCTCCACCGTCTTCATCAATAAAAGCCGACGCTACAACCATCGCACGAAAATTGATACTACCCCCGCTATCTTCAAAAAAAACCTTCAACTCCAATCACGCCAAAGAAGCTCGAAGAAGAAGAAAAGCCAAGCCGACGCCACAACTGTCGAGGAAGCCGGAAGAATAAATAAGCCTTGAAGAAGTAGCCATCGCCGTTCGAGAAGAAGATCGAGTCAAAGCTAAAGCCAAAGCCAACGCAAGAAGCCAAAGCAAACTCACCGGTAAAGTCCGCGCCAAAGCAACGCATGTGCCAAAGCCAAGCAACTACGACGGTCACGAGCAAAGCACCGCACGTTCTAGCCGATACGACGGGAAGTCCGGAAGAACTAAAGCATCGCAAGTCTCTACCCGCCTACATTCAAGCGCAAGCGCCAAAGCTAAGCAAAAGCTAGAGCCACGCCAAAGCCGAAAGCCAAAGCCAAAGCCGACGCCAAAAGCACGATCGATGTCGCGAACCGACGATCAAGGACGCCGAGGTCTAGCAAGGATCGAGGAAGACACGAAGACCGAGAAACGAAGCCCAAAACCTCCCTGGCCGAGAAAGCGCGAAGCACGGACGGGACAAAATCAACGGCTGATATTCCTTAGCCTCTCAAGAAACCCTCACCCTATAAAGATCTCTGTCCTAGGCAACCCCTTCAGAGCTCTCGCACGAATACCACGTGGAGACGCGGATCAAAGGGACCCTCCAGAGGATCTCTCCCACAATCTCCTGATCAAATATTCGCCGCACTCGGCTCACCAACCCCGAGTCCCCGGGTCCCGGCCTCTGTAATCTTCGTGGGTTTGCAATAAAGACGACCCGAATCTTTTTCTGCGCATACAGTACCAATAGGCACAAACATTACTAGTGTATGTGTATAGAGAGAGAAGATTGCAGTGATTGATTTGCAAAATCCTACTTGTTTATTGTAGGTTAATATATATATATATATATATATATATATATATATATATATATATATATATATATATATATATATATATATATATATATATAAATATAAATATAAAGGGGGCTATATGTTAATAGAGAATATTACAATGATTGATTTGTAAAATCGTACTTGATTATTGTAGGATAATAATGAGATAATGGAGAAACTCTTGGAGTTTCTTATACTCATTTCTAGCTTGGCATACAATTTATGAAAAAAGTGTGCTTTTGTAGACGAAGGAAAAATATAGTAGCAAGCTCGATTGAAGCCCAACAATTGCACTAACGAGAATTGGCCATTGTAGGTGAGCTATAAATGGGCCAAGTTCGGGTCAGGCCATCCCATGCCTAGGCCCAACCCGAACTTGCGAGTGTGTGCCCAAACTTGACTTGGGCCCAAATTAAACCATTTGGGTTTGGGCCAAATCCGGCCTAAAACTCTTTTATGAAGCCCAAGCATATGTCTAAATTTTGTTTTTCCCCATCGTGATTCCCTAACAAAAGGGGGAATACCAGTGACTATGAAAGGTGTTAAAAGGATATATGTGAAGTAAAGCTCCTAAAGTTGGGTATCAAAATTTGTAAGAAAGATGTGGGTAAAATTTTATATCAATATATATAGAGAGAGAGAACCCCTCTAGTGCGATCCAGTCAGTGCGATCCGACCACTGTGGGCCATCCGATTTAATTTGTACGGTTGTGATGCATTGTTTTGGCGGTGAATGCATCACAGTTAATATATATTGGCTCACTGTGGACCATTGGATTTAATTTGTTTGGCTATGATGCATTGTTTGGGTGGTGCATGCATCACACCCTAACGTATGTTTGCTTGCTAACATCCATATGTTGCACTTCTTCCATTGCATATGTTGTATGGGCGGGCTGGGCGGTGCCTGCACACTAAAATCCGCATGTTGCTATGCTCCGTTGCATATGTTGCAGTGCTCCCAGTGCATATGTTACTCGTCAGGGTCGCACCAACCAGATCGCACCAACCGGATCGCACAGGGGGAAATATATATATATATATATATATATATATATATATATATATATATATATATATATATATATATATATATATATATATATATATATATATATATAAAGAGAGAGAGAGAGAGAGAGAGAGAGAGAGAGAGAGAGGGTTGTTACAGTGAGCTGTGGGCTGCCGGGGGGGAAAGTGAGCTGCGGGTATTTTGACCCCCCAAGAAGTTATGGGATTTGATGAAATTTGATGAGGTTGTTGCCTAGGATAAGATGATCATCCTCACCAATTTTCATCAAATTCCAAAACTCCTAGGGGGGTCAAATGGTCGAAGCAATTTTAAATTGCTTCGACCATTTGACCCCCCTAGAAGTTTTGGAATTTAATGAAAATTGGTGAGGATGATCATCTTATCCTAGGCAACAACCTCACCAAATTTTATCAAATCTCATAACTTCTTGGGGGGTCAAAATACCCGCAGCTCACTTTTCCCCCCGGCAGCCCACAGCTCACTATAACAGCCCTCTCTCTCTCTCTCTCTCTCTCTCTCTCTCTCTCTCTCTCTCTCTCTCTCTCTCTCTCTCTCTCTATATATATATATATATATATATATATATATATATATATATATATATATATATATATATATGGGAATGCTATAATGCGGCATGTGGTACGTGCGGCACTGCACCGCAGCCGTCTGATGCACGCGTTGCGTGCTTGCGATGCACATAGCGGTGCATCAGACGGCTACTATGCGGTGCCGCACTTACCGCATGCCGCATTATAGCATGCTATATATATATATATATATATATATATATATATATATATATATATATATATATATATATATATAGCATGCTATAATGCGGCAAGTACGGCACCATACCATAGCCATCTGATGTACCCGCTGTGTGCATCGCATGCACGCAGCGGTGCATCAGACGGTTATAGTGCGGTGCCGCACTTACCGCATACCGCATTATAGCATGCCTCTCTCTCTCTCTCTCTCTCTCTCTCTCTCTCTCTCTCTCTCTCTCTCTCTCTCTCTCTCTCTCTATATATATATATATATATATATATATATATATATATATATATATATATATATTGAAATAATAATAATTGGGGTCTCGGTCTGTGCTTTGGGTCATATTACTGGTCGTCCATTCTCGGCCCCTAATATAGTCAAGCTTGAATGTTTAAACCCAACCAACCCAAGCTAACCTACCCAAATTAGGCCTAAATCGGATCCAGCTCAGTGAGCCTTGGACTAGCCCAAGCCCATTTGCAGCCCTAATTGGAGGTTTTCGGGACATTCGGCGAGGCCAAAACCATTGGTACGAACTCAAACTTGAACCTTGTCCTCATTACAAAATGGGCTTGGACTTAGGCCGAAGAAATAAATATGGGCTTAGATTGAATCCAGCCCAAGCTTGACCCACTACCAGTCCTATTCTTCTTCTTTTTTTAATTTTTGGAAGGAGGACTAGAGCCTCGGTCATTTATTAAAAATAGCATCAGAAGATAGGACTGGCTATATCTGGTACAGAGGTAGCAATCCACTGATCGAAGGTATAATGATTAAGGGCATAACGAACAAGTGAGTGCACGGCTTTGTTGTCGTCCATGGCAATGAATTTGATCTTGATCGACGGCTTTAGCTTGACAAGTTCCCTTATGTCATTGATGATAGTAGTGATTTTCCACAGTGGATCCGGATAAGGAGGTGTCAAGGCTTTGACAATGTTGAGTTTGTCTCCCTCTACATACCAATTATGGTAATTGAGCTCTACCGTCATCTTGACTCCGAATTTGAAAGCTATGACTTCAACCTGACTTGGGTTTCCTTTAGTAACATCTAAAGATTTAGCCATAATCAAGATACCTCTTTAATCTCCAACTATGATAACCGCAGCAGTCTTTTGAACCGACCACTCCGTCAAGATTAATCTTCAGTCCATCAGATTCTGATGGGACCCAAAGAACCTGTAGTCTGAGCCCTATTCTTTAATCGCAACATCGAGTGAAATCTAGAGCTAAACTGATACTATTTGAAAAGAAGATATTCGTTTTCCTTAGTATGATTGGGAAAAAAAAAATAATTGCAAATTTTAAACTTGTGTCTTTTCTATTATTGTTTTTGACAAATTTAAGTCTGGGTATGAGAAATTTATATACTCTCCAATTTAAACGGAAGAATGAGTAAATATGATGGATTTTCATGCGTAACATGTTGAAGATGTGGTACCAAACAAGCCGCATACAACTCCAAGGTTCGCGTGCGAAGTTACAGCGGAGGATATATAGAGCACTAGAGAAAGGAAGGATCGACCAGCCACAGTCGTGCGCACGAGTGGCATCGGCATATTTGGCGGGCGAGTAAAAGGGGTAGAGTCGTGCGCACGACTGGTTACAGCAGTACGCAGGTGTGTTAGTTCGGGCTGCATTTTTTGTGGGTTTTCTTCTCCAATTCTTACACAATTGTATACCTATATAAGGAGAGGTCTAGGACGAACCTAAATACAGAGAGAAGCTATAAGAGAGGATAATCATCACAAGGGAGAGAGAGAGCAATCCAAAGAGGCTTAGGGCTTCTGGGAAGGATTCTCTCTAGTTTCTCCGGGGTGAAGGTTGAGGATCTAGTTTCTTGTGGAAGGGCTTTTCTTTACAGATATTGAAAGGGATTGGTGAGAGACAAAGGTTTTTTTTTGTACTCGGGTTATCTCCTCAATAGTGAATCAATCCATCGATATTGCCGCATATCTCGTGTCTTTGCTTTGTGCTTTATTTGTTCGTTTTTTTGGTATTAGTGAGACATCGTCTTCTTCGTGGAAGTTCCTCATCTATCGGTGTTCTTCACGCTCTTTCCGCTGCATGAGGGCCTCAAATCTCAACAAGTTGGTATCTTAGTTGTTCATGATTCAGAGGCGCTAGATCGATATCAAAGAATTCGGAGATGACGACTCAAGGTTCGAATCTATGGTTCAAGATCGAGAAGTTTGATGGAAAAATCAACTTTGGCTTGTGGCAAATACAGATAAGGAATACGTTGATTCAAGGCAGTCTTCACAAGGCTCTGAAGGGCATCAAGTCGGATAAGATATCGGACAATGATTGAATTGAGTATGATTTGAAGACGGCGAGCATAATTCGGATGTGTCTCTCGAATATTGCACTAGCAAACGACTCCAGGGAAGACTCCATGACAAAACTGTGGAAGAAATTGGAGAATTTGTACATGACCTGGTCTCTTACGAACCGGTTGTACCTGAAGCAAAAAATCTATACTTTTCAGATGGCAGAAGGTACAAGGATTTCAAAACATATTTCGACCTTTAATCAACTGACGAAAAATCTTCTTAATGTTGGTGAAAACATGAAAGAGATGGATAAGGCACTTCTTCTTCTGGGATCTTTACCCAAGGCCTACGAGCATCTGAAGGTCACGATGCTATACAAGAAAGACACCATCAAGTTTAAGGATGTCACGAGTACACTCCTCGCAAACAAGCTCTGGTTGAAGGGATCGGGGGAGGCAGAAGGTAACAACCAATAAAAAATGCTTACGGTGGTGGCGGGGGTGAAGAAGAAAAAACAAGACACTTATTGGAAGTATGAAAGACCTGAGCAATTCAAATCGGAGTGCATGTGGAAAGGTAGAGCAAAATCGGATTACTCAGGGTCATCCAAAGTCAAGGATGTCGCATCCGCCAGTTATGCCTTGTCAAGGAACTCTGATAAGAAGGATGTTTTGATGGCTACCACTGATGTTATATCAAATCAGGATTAGATAATCGATAGCGGGACCATATATTATATTTGTTCGCACAGGGCATGGTTAGACATATATGCGAAGTGTAATGGTAGCGAGTTGACACTGGCAACGGCTCCAAGGTGGCGATAAGGGGAGTCGGGGATATTTGACTTGAGATGTCTAATGGTTTAGTACGGACACTCAACGATGTTCATTATGTTCCGGAATGGATGGATAATCTAGTCACTCTTTCCAGGCTAGATTCCATCAGGTGCACCTTCACCGGTCAAGGTGAAGTTGTGAAGCACCTTCATTGGTCAAGGTGAAGTTGTGTAGGTTTGGGATTAAACTTCCATGATCATGAAGGGGGCCTTGGGTGGAGGCTTATAAAGATTAGCTGGGAAGGTGGCATCACAAGTATGGTATTTGCTGAAGAACAAATGTGCAGGTAGAACGTGCTCAGGGGCGAGGATAATCAAGAAGTGGGTTCCAGTGACCAAGTCGAAAGACTTGGGCAATCACTAAGCTCGGTGATTCAACTCCCGATTTTAGGGGCAAATGCGGCAACGGAGATCAGGCAATTGATTGACGGTGCAAAGAGAAGAGGTTCATGTTCAAGGGGATACTCATATCTTGTTATGAAGCAAAGGTGGAGATTGTTGAAGATGTGGCTCCAAACAAGCCGCATATAACTCCAAGGTTCGTACGCAATGTTACGGCGAAAGACAGAGCACTGGAGCAAGGAAGGATTGGCTAGCCACAGTCGTTCGCACAACTTTACAAGGTCGTGCGCACGAGTGGCATCAGCATTTTTTTTGGGCGAGTAAACGGAGTAGGGTCGTGCACACAACTGGTTATGGCAGTACGCAGGTGTGGCGGTTCGGGCTGCATTTTCTTATGGGTTACATTGTCCAATTCTTGCACGATTGTATGCCTACATAAGGATAGGTTTAGGACGAACCTAGACACAGAGAGAAGCCATAAGTGAGGGTAATCATCACCAAGGGAGAAAGAGAGAGATACAAGGAGGCTCAGGGCTTCTGGAAAGGATTCTCTCTAGTTTCTTTGGGGTGAAGGTTGTGGATCTAGTCTCTTGTGAGGCTTCTCTTTGTGGATATTGAGAGGGATTGGTGAGAGACAAAGGTTTTTTTTTGTACTCGGGTTATCTCCTCAATAGTGAATCAATCGATCGTTGTTGCCGCATATCTCGTGTCTTTGTTTTGTGCTTTATTTGCTCTTATTTGTTCGTCTTCTTGGTAGTGGTGAGACATCGTCTTCTCCATGAAAGTTTCTCACCTATCAATGTTCTTCACACTTTTTTAATTGCGCGAGGACCTCAGATCTCAACAGAACCAACCATCAATCCTTGTCCCATCTATGTGGGGTCAACCTATGAAACCTTTGTCAGTAATTCATTTATCATGTCTTCTTTCCCTAGCAATTGATATTTCTAGAAAATGAGTCTATTTCCATGCTCTTTCTATAGCAGGGCTTGTATGTTTGCATGTTCACTGAGAATTGAAAGCCCAATTTTGTAGAAAGCATGTATCTATATAAAACCATATGTGAACGGATCTGTAAATCTAAATCCCTGGGTATCTGATGGTTTTATGGAAATGATACAAGAACAATCCGAATTCCCGGGAAATCCAATTCCGAAGAAAAGAACACACCCTTAAAGGATTACTAGTGATATTCAACCTAAAATCAAAGTTTGGAACCGGCATCGGGGGGTTTACGCTGGGATGAGGAAGGAACTTCGATTACTTTAGACATGGAGATGATAATGTAGGAGAGCTATAGAGGTGGGATTATCAAGAGGAAACCAAACCAATTAATTACCCAAGTCATTAATTAGATGGCCAAATCAGGTTAATGGGTGGGCCTCAGCCCAACACGGAATCTAAGTTAAGTTTGTAACCCCCGTCTCTGGTCCTACCTTTTAGGCCGAGATACTGTCATGAGTCGGATGCTTTCAGCTCAGGCCCAAAAGCCCGATGGGCTGATTTGCTTCATTGGCAACCTTAGCTTGTAGGGCCGATGGAACTAGGTGCACAAACCTTCAAAGCTGCACCCCGAAAAGTGTCACACTCAGATTCAACGTGCCTTTATCAGACGGCTATGATATATGCCACGACACAAACGGTGTGAAGACGAGGTTCCGGGCGGCTGGGGCTAGGATCTTAGATCTTCGTTCTCATATCTGTTTTTTTTGTTGTTTTTTGTGATGTTTTAGGTGTTTTTCTGTCTTCCCATTTTGGGGTTTCTGTTTTTCTGTGTGGCCGATGCCACCTCCCCCGTCTGGTTGGCGGTTGGTTCCGTTAGCGCCGACATGTGGCGGCTCCCTCCATCCCCCACCTGGTGGTGGTCCTTGTTGCAGCAGATGGCTGCCTCTCTTGCTGCGCCGGCATGTGGCGCCTCCCGGGATCCTGTTGTAACCTCCCCTTCGGAATACTAAAAAAAAAGTCATTTAGCTAAAACGCGTGAGTTGGGTCTAGCACTTAGCTCACATGTATCTCCAACAGACGGCTGTGATTCTAACCACATCCCAAACATTATGAACTGGGGAAGTACGAACCGTTAGTAGTCGCATTGTACGATTCCAACACTCGGAGTTGGGCAGCAGCTACCCCCCCGCATCTGAGGTCGATCTTAGGAGAGGGTAAATTAGTAAACAAATTCATGAAATGGATAGCAAATATTAAACATTTCGTCTGAAACTTCAAAAACCAAAAAAGGGAGAGCACTTATTTTTTCTTTCTATTTTCAAACATATCCTAATAAATAAAAAAAAAACTCTACTATTCTATTTTTAGGTAAATTATATTTTGCCTCACCTGAAGTTTAGCTAAAAACCTCTTAATCTTCCTGTAGTTTATTTTGTTCCAAATTGCTCTATAAAGTTTGAAATGTTAGCACAATACCCCTTTTATCAACTACTTAATTTTCTCATATGGTAATTTTATCTTATCAAAATTGAATTGTGACGACCAAGATCCAATAGCCAAAAGTCAAGACTCCTGAGGCTGTGATGCCAAGATGAATGAGGAGAGGTGAGGTGTGGTGTACAATGCCATGAGTTAGCCCCACATCATCTGGAGAGAAGGAGATCATGAGCTACTAATATAACTTTTCCTCTCAAACATAAAAGACACGTTTTAAAAACCGTGCGTCGCTACGGATTTTGTAAGAACTCCGTAGTTAAGCGTGCTCGGGCGAGAGTAGTACTAGGATGGGTGACCCCCTGGAAAATTCTCATACGGGCACGGGCAAAGTGAACAATATCTTGTGTATTTGGGACATATGTTACAAAATGGTATCAGAGCCAGTTCTCCTCGCAATAGGGGGAGTCTAACCCTACACGTGAACGCGTAGCCCTGAGGGAGGTGGATTGTGACGACCAAGATTCAATAGCCAATAGCCAAGATTCCTGAGGCTGTGATGCCAAGATGGATGAGATAAGATGAGGTGAGGTGAGGTGAGGTATACAAGATCATGAGTTAGCCCCACATTGCTTGGAGAGAAAGAGATCCCGAGCTACTTATATAATTTTTCCTCCCAAATAGTGAAAACGCGTTTTAAAAACCATGCGCTGCTACGGATCTCGTAAGAACTCCGTAGTTAAGCGTGCTCGGGCGAGAGTAGTACTAGGATGGGTGACCTCGTGCGGGCACAGGCAAAGCGGACATCCCTGGGAAGTCCTCGTGCGGACACGGACAAAGCAGACAATATCTTATACGTTTGGGGCGGATGTTACATGAATTTAGGGTAAGTGTTTTTGAGCGAAACTTTAGGATGGTAAAGTATAATTTACCCTTGTTTTTTTACTCTGTCAACCAACTTTGACTGCAATCTGAAGTCCTGGTATTGTGATTCGTAGACTTCATTTCCGATTTCAATCCACACACCATAGGCTCCCTCAACAGGTCATCCACTTACCCATTTCTTTGGAAAAGCACTTATTTTTTCTTTCTATTTTCAGACATATCCCAATAAATAAAATTTATTTTTTTTACTATTCTTTTTTTAGGTAAATTATACTTTGCCACTCCTGAAGTTTAGCTAAAAAACTCTTAATCTTCATGTAGTATATTTTGTTCCAAATTGCTCTCTAAAGTTTGAAATGTTAGCACAATACCCCTTTTATCAACTACTTAATTTTATCATTTGGTAATTTTATCTGATCAAAATTGAATTTAGGGCAAGTGTTTTTGAGCTAAACTTGAGGATGGTAAAGTGTAATTTACCCTTGTTTTTTTATTCTGTAAACCAGCTTTGACTGCTGTCTGAAGTCCTGATATTGTGATTCGCGGACTTCACTTTCAATTCCAATCCAGCACACCGGAGGCTCCCTCAGCCGGTCATCCACTTACCCATTTCTTCGAAAGAGCACTTATGTTTTCTTTCTATTTTCAAACATATCCCAATAAATAAATAAATAATTCTACTATTCTTTTTTTAGGTAAATTATACTTTGCCGCTCCTGAAGTTTAACTAAAAAACTCTTAATCTTCCTGTAGTTTATTTTGTTCCAAATTGATCTCTAAAGTTTGAAATGTTAGCACAATACCCCTTTTATCAACTACTTAATTTTCTTATCTGGTAATTTTATCAAATCAAAACTGAATTTAGTGTAAGTGTTTTTGAGCTAACCTTTAGGATTGTAAAGTGTAATTTGCCCTTATTTTTTTACTTTGTAAACTAGCTTTGATTGATGTCTGAAGTCCTGGTATTGTTATTCATGGACTTCACTTTCGATTCCAATCTAGCACACCATAGGCTCCCTCAGCCGATCATCCCCTCCCTCAGTCGGTCATCAAACCCTACTTAGCTTTTTTTTTTCATTTACCAACTTAGCCCATGATCGACGGATAGGACCGAGGTATTGAGATCCCTTTCCGGCGAAGGACGGCCCGAAAGTCGCGACAGATCCGGTCGATCGCGACGACGGCCACGACAGCAGTGGATCCCACGTGCCCGCACTTAGGAATCTACAGTTCACACTTTCAGCTCGCGTTCCTCGGGCCGCAGTTCGACCCCACCACCTCTGCGTCCATGCGCGAGAAGCTCCTCTCCATTAAGTCCTCCCAGCCCACCGGCAGCATTGGATTCGATCCGAACCTCTCTAGCTCAACCGAAGAAATGGTATCGTCGCTCCTGATCGTGCCGAAAAAAATACGAAAGGACGGGGACGACGTACTCCATCTCCCTCCTCCCACCATAGACAGACGACGTCCCAAAATCTCAGGCACTGATCTATGACCCCGATTCCACCGGAGATGTCGCCGCCGCCGACAGCTTTGGATTTGAACTCGAGAGGAACAGGACTGCGGGCTGCTCCTCCTCTTTTGCGGCTGGAGGTCTCTCTCTCTCTCTCTCTCTCTCTCTCTCTCTCTCTCTCTCTCTCTCTCTCTCTCTCTCTCTCTCTCTCTCTCTCTCTCTCTCTATTGGATTTTTTTTTTGGGGGGAAGGACTCTAAATTGGAATTAAAGGCAGCCATAGAGATTCGTTTGGGTTCAATAAAATCGAACCTTTTGGGGATCCCAGATTACGCGGGATTCATTCTTCTTTGGGCATTTAGAGGCTCGGTTAACTGGGGATGGGGAGAGTGTGCGGTTAAGGGGCACGGCCACATGGGAGAAAAATCATCATCGAACGGTTCGATTTGTCCCAGAGTTTTTGTCTAGTCAGCTTTTTGTTCCGTTTTGTCCTAATCAGCATATAGACCGCCGTGCCATGTTATATAATAAATTGACAATACAAAGAGTTCTGGAAAAGTTCTTTGAGAGGCAAGTCCACCACGTACCCATGTACCTTCCCAGAAACAGATTTTGCTGCAATCTTCTAAAATAAATTTGGTTGTTTGTTTTATGTTGTGATCCTAATAATAGGGTTTGATATATAAAACAAAGTTATAAGAATTATTTATAAATTTCTTTAGTTCAACGTCTCAACTGAGCCATGGTGGTTGTCCATTATCTTTAACGCTATCAAGATGAATCCATTGTTTGATTCCTCGATCATATCCTAAAGAGAGAATCGTAAAGAGATAGGTGGATAGTGAGTGGAACGATTTTGAAAGATTTGGAAAGGGCAACAAACTATCAATGTTTGGTTCCCAATCTTTAAAATTTGTAAAATTTTGAAAAAAAAATTGCTTATCTTGATTTAGTATTGCAGATAGGTTCAATTTTTGCTTTGTTCTATGGTTGTGTCCCAATGGTTAACCCCCATCTTTTTCCTCCCGGGCGGTTGCTGGATCAAATCCCAGGCACGTTGTGTGGCGTATAAATAAAGTGGTGCACCTGTGGGCAGAAACAAGATTTGGCATTTGGCGAGGAAAAAATCAATTGTGCTCTTGGCAGGCTTCGAACCGTGGTCTCTTTTATACAATGGCACTTAAAAGCGTTACTCTAACTAAAAGTGGTATGTCCTCTTTCAAAAGAAAAAGTTTGTGCTATAGAAATGTTCAATTATTATTTTGTTCTTAAACCTAGTGCTTGTACTATCTTGCCAAAAAGAATAAATGTATGAGAGGAAGTCAATACGGCCAATTTTGAAAATACCAAGATTCAATCATTTCTAGTTTGACCGTGTGACGTTGACTCACTTGTTCTACGATCGCAATAATTTAGACCCTGCTTCTTTGATTGAAATACCTGGAGGCTCGGTAGTCGGAGCCATAAAGGTTCGATAGAATAGTGTACCGTTTTTTTTTTGGTAGACTAGAAAGTGGCAATTACAGGATGGCCTGAAGGTCTTCCCTTACCAAGCCATGGATGACATCAGGAAATCCATCGATCCAGTAACCCTCAATCCTACGAATGTGGGCCGGCCTGTGCAAGCCAGTGGGCCGCACTATTAGCGGTACATGCACCGTACAGATAGAAGAGTGCACCTACCTACTACCACAACATTGAGATTGAAGCCCAAAATATATCACCTAACCAAGGTTCGAACCAAACCATTCCCTATAATATCGGCACACATGAGTATAGATAAACTCTCCACAAAGACGAAATGGAGGCCCACGGGATATGATCCCACGAGCTGCCTCATGGTGGCAGGTGCCATTGCCTCTAGGATGCGACCTCGGTTGCTTCTATTTTGCATTAGAGCCTGCTACTCCGCCAACCACTTTGCCAACTTGACAACATATGACCCAATCGCAGAGGTCTATTTGCCTGCAGTTGAGATTGAGTGTGATTCATCGGTCAAAATCGGGTGCAACAAACGGTTGTGATCATGTCATATCAAGTTGGCAAAGCATGCTTTGGTGTATAGCATTTTCCTTGGCATTGTAAAAATTGAAAGATGGTGTAGAAGTTTTTTTTTTAGAACCCCTCCCAAAGGAGGGATGGTTAGGCAGCCCCCAACAAGTTATCTTATTAAATCATTAATCAAGAACTAACTTTGTTACAAAAGGATGTAGCTTCCATCCCGAATTTTGGAACCCAAGGAATAATCCATGTTCTAGCTGAAGATCGAGGACACCGATCTGCAAAGATGAGCCGCCTATGTAATTTTACTGTTGAAGATGTGATTTTTCCTCACCAGCTAGAGCACCCAAATGATACTCATCGCTAGAATAAACTCCGCGGATTCGAAGTAATCTCACACTTAGCCTCAAAATGATCCCACACTCTTCGAGCAAAAGAGCAACCGAACAAGAGATGGGTAGCAATCCCCTCCTCTGCATTACAGAAGGTGCATCAAGATTCAGTCACCTGCGAGTAGTCCGTTTCAAGAGGTTAGATTTGGTGAGGATCTTATTTTCTAGCCGCCAGTAGGGAGAAGATCTTGATTTTCGTCGGGACCTTTGTCTTCCAGATAGCTCTCGAAGGCTGGAATCTCTGTTGTTGAAAAAGAAAAGTATTATAGAACGACTTCACCGAAAAGATCACCAACGCCGTACATCTCCATCTAACTTTGTCAGCGATTGGTCGGAAGTTCGGTGCCGATAGTAACGTAGATAGATCCCACAGTTAATGCTGACATGCCGTAGTAAGTTGTGTGCTTGGTGGTAAGGACCAAAAACCGGCTACCACGAAAGACCGACCGGGTGATGATCTGTAGGATCACATGCACCGACATTTGACTCGATCCTCTGACATTTGGTTGCATGTTTCAAACTTCTGGATACCATGACTTTCTGAGGTCGGGCCCACTTTTGTTATTATTGATGTCGACATGATCGGCACGGCAAGCACGTACAGTGATGTAGTAATTGGCCCCAGCTCGATCTTCTGATCCAGAAGGACCAAATTGGACTCATTTGTCGACCCAAAATTATGAATTAAATCAAAATATAACTATTTATAGGAAAGTGTGAATATATTAGATTGTACGATTCTTGGATTGAAACTGATGCTTGGATGAGGAGGTTCGGGGTTCAACCCCCCAGTGTATTTTTGAGTGGGTCGGTGCGTATTTTTCGAGGGATCGGTTTGAGTCCGAAGTGGATCTATTATTCGAAAGGTTTTGGGACACTCGTTGATCTCGAAAGGATGATACTTTGCTCCAACAAGTGTTGGAGCTTGCGGCTTCTATGTCCTATGTGAACCGTTATAACAAGTGCTCATAATATCACTAGTGACATTCACGCGGGCTAAAGATATTCTGTCAAGAACTCCGAACTGCTGAATATCACTAGTGATATGTATCCAACGGCTCACATCGGACAGAGGACCAACACCTGATGGAGCGAAGTATTGCTCATCTTAGAGAGAGAGAGAGAGAGAGAGAGAGAGAGAGAGAATGCATCTGTCCTCATGTTTCCTCGTGTGAGGCTCATACACGTACACAAAAGAAAATCATGTTCATTAGGCTATGTGGAAATTCCTCTAAACTACACCCACATAACAAGGTCCGGAAAAAAAAATCCGACAGGTGGATGTGACGGCTTATGGAGAGAGGAGAACATAGTGGGTATATGAATACAATGATCTATGCTCTCATTATATGGGACTAAGAAGTCAACACCCACCCGCATGCAGAGCACATTTCAATGGGGGCCTACCCGCACGCTGAGAGAGATGTCGGTGGGTGCAACGGGGCCACTCGAGAGAAGCTCCCTGAGCGAACCTAGCTCTGATACCATGTGGAAATTTTTCTAACCACAAAACCCCGAGTCAAAGGTTGAGGTCCCTGTTGGCGCGAAATACATCTGACGAGGTCTCGATCCGCCGCCTCACGCTCGCGAAAGCAATCTAGGGTTTTTGGATCTCTGACGATCCGAAGAGAATGATCGAATCCACCAAGAACAATCCAACAATTACAGAGAAAATAGAACAAAGAAACAATCAACACGACACAAAGAGATTTGATCTCGCAGTTCAGAAATCCATACCTTTATGGGTGTCGGTCACCGTCCTTGGAGCAATGGAATTAGATCTTGGAGTTTACAACGTACCCTCTTCTTCTTTCTCACTCCACCGAATCTCAAGGAGATTAATCTCCTCTCAAGATCCACAATCTTTTTCGTCTCTCAAACACAAGCGAGAAGCCCGAAGAAAGACCCTAAAATGAGCCGTCAAACACAATGACAACCTCTTACGAAACCTAGGGTTAAAACCCTATTTAAACCTCCATAAATCCGTGTAAAATCACGTCCAACGCGGGCACGATTTGTGCCTGATGCCCAAGGCGCCGCCAAGGGTGCCAACTTGTAGTCTGTCAGCACAACCGTCGAAAAACTGGCGCACAGACTGACGCCCAAGGTGCCACCAACCTGGAGAGTGGTGCCCTGGGCACCAACACGAGAGGGTAGCGCCCGTCAGTGCCTAGGCGCCACACACCTGACGCCCAGGGCCCTAGCCCTTCGATGAGTACGCCCAAAGCATCCTATTGCGCTCTGTCTTCGCCGAAACTAAACCAAACTCCGACAGTCCGAACACTTCTTTATAAGGACCTCACCACCCTCCTAATCAAATGATGTGTGACTATTCTGTTGCCAGCCTATGACCAACAATATAACAGCATGTACAGCGGGCTCAGCAACTTACTCAACAAATGCCCTGGCCCACCATATTTTGTGAGGATCCTTCAAAACACCCCTCCAGTGGACTCTTCAACGGTGGGATCCCCATGTTGGTCCCACCCAAACTCAGCCAACCGTTCAGCAACTTTGCTGACTGGATTTGGCTCAATAAAACAAATACCCCCTTGGCAACTAGGGTAATTGCATATTAATCCCTGGAAGTCTGGGATGTTTAGATGGAATTTGCCTCAGGCTGATGGTTGGAATTCTCTTCACCTTTTCAGGAGCACTATTTTCAAGCTCCTCCATGGTCATCTCATTGGGTGCTACATTGAAGAGGAAGGTTTATAAAGGATGACGAATTTGATTGTCCGTCCATCCGTACACAACTTAGGTCTAGATCTCTCGCCTAAGATAGCCGAAAATAAATGGGATGAAAAATTCAATTGCTTGAGACATTCATGGGCAAGGCCAATGATGTCTTAGGAAATAAAGTGTCTCATGTTTTTTTTCGGTTTTGCAAATTCATCTAAATTTTCGATGGATCAAATAGATCTAAGCAAATTAAGTATTGCATGCGGCGGGCAATCAATGTCCAACCAATTTTGGTGGAACTCTAATGTGCCACCAAACTAGACAAAAAAATTAAAAAACCATTTATCCGAGAAATTGGATAAAAGAACGTGGCAAAAATTAGATTATACTGGTAAATCAATACCCAACCTAATTTACTCGTTAAAATAACAGACTCAGCTCTCTCATTGTTCCATTTCAAGGGCATTTATGTTATTTTGCACTATTCATCATGGTGAAACGACGACAACCTCTTTGATAAGGAGGTTGGAACAAAAAAGAAATGTTATTCGGCCCAAAGGTTTTTCCGATTCTGTTTAGCCCGATTGACATGGGATTGTACGAGTGGTGGTTGAATCTCATTGGCGACAGTATTAACCATCTACAGTAATATGAGTGGGACCTTTTGAGTTGCATAGTCATTACTATTTCAGAACAGGTCAGCCGAATTGTAGTCAGCAATGTGAAACGGCTTCTTGGTCTAGTCCATGCTTCGTGCAAAGACAGAGTCAAACCCATCTGAGGACGAACTCAGGCTCGAGTCCTCTCCAGTAACACGTCTCCCAAATTATCCTCAAGTAGAGGTCTCGATGATACGCCATAACAGCCATTGGATGGAGTGTACGGTCACCTGCTGAGTGTGATTCACCCATCGGAGATGCCTGTGGTCAAACCTCCATCGGATGCTTATGATGCCTTACATGCCCCGGCCCTTATCCGTGTCGCTACTGTAGGGATTTGAAGGAAAGACAACCCCATAGACAATATATTGGCGGCTTGATCAATGGTCCATAACAAGAGATCAGTTTAGCCTAAAGGACAGACAACCCGATAGACATACACATCCCTCCTTGCTACCCTTTAAATTTTTATTTCATATCACATTCCTTTAAAACCAATAGAACCTAATCTCGAATCCCAAAACCTAAGTTCTATAGGTCATGGGAAGAACCATAGACATAGGGATTCTAAATCGAATCCTAAAACTTAAGATCTATAGGTCATGGGATGAACCCTAGACCTAGGAAGCCTAAATTGAACCCTAACTTGCAGTTGCTTACTTTGCTATGAGTGACTGCCTGCGACTCGAGGTCGTGGGGGCTCACGCCCACTGCCGACACCAGATTCTTTCTCAGTTGTCTGCTGTAATGTAAGGGTATTTTAGGGATTCAAGCAAAAAAGTCAATCATTTACACCGAACGGATTTGTTGGACAAGTACCTTAGGCTAAAGTTATCTATTGTTGATCATGTTCACCGAACTAATATGTTGTTATGGACCCAAGACACATTAGCCCCAATATATTCATGGACAAATTGGTGATAGGTCCTTTAAACATATTGTATTTAATGATAAGGACACCCCCAATGTTTGTATGATATTTGTCACCGGTGATGTGCATCGAACAGTCTACATTGGGAGGTAATGATTCACCACTCTGTCAGGATGGTGAACAAAAAAGAAGTGCTACTCAGCCCGAAGCGTCTATCCCAAACGGTCAACCCGATTGATGTGGCATTCGATCACAACGTCACTTTGTCTGTCAGTCCGGGTTGAATGTGATTCACTGGTCAGTAGGGCTGGCAATTCCGGACCCGACACGGCAGACCCGACACGAAGTTAGCGGGTCTGGGTCAAGGCTAAACGGGTTCGGGTCTTAAACGGGTCGACACGATAGACCCGTTTAATAAAAGGGTCGGGTCCGGGTTTAGAGTCTGGACACGATAGACCCGGGAAGACCCGTTTAGTATTCAACGGGTCATGTCGGGCCGGGTCAGGTCGGGTCTACCCGCAATCTGATACTATAATATATAATACCAGCGGGTCTTTTGGGTCAGGTCGGGTCGAGTTGGATTGGGTCGGATCGGGTCGACTGAATAGACCCGGGTGGTAAACGGGTCTTACTGGGTCTACCCGTTTATTAGCGGGTCGGGTACGGGTTTAGGATCTAGACACGATTAGTTAAATGGGTCGGGTCCGGGTCTAGAGGTTTTGGACACGACATGACACCAGACACGACACGAACCCGACACGACACGACCCATTGCCACCCCTACTGGTCAGGGCTGGGTGCAACGTGGGCGATGTTGGGATTTGATCCCGATATCAGGTGTCACACAGCGGAAGACGTGTGGTCATAGGACTGAATGGTCGATTGTATGTTACAAAAAATTCTATCTATGATACTTTATACATGTGCACATGGAAATATAGAACACACCCCTAAACAACATTCTAGCGATGATGATGCAACATACAATAATATGATCTATGCATTTTTATCCTCGAACCACGAGATTAGGAGTTATACCTGCGTGCAGATTCTTTCATCGCGAAGAATTTCTTCACTGGCGGCGAGACGGTTCGGATCTGCCTGTAGTCATCTCGGTGCAACGGTTGTAGAAGGAGCTCCCGAGTTCATAATGTGCTCAACTTTTAGGAGCACGTAGCTGACTTTAAGATGCTTCTTTTGCCGCTGGTTTAACGCGATTCCGAGGTCGATAGCTCCGGGAACAATTCCCAGAGTGCAGATCTAATCTGCAAAATCTGGGCAGCAACTTTTCTTCTTCTCCATGGAGATGAATCTTCCGAGGGGGGGATGAGGGTGAACCTCCTTCACGTTCACCGAGTCCCACCTCCTAGTCGAATTCTCGCCAAAGGATCTCTGAATACCTCCTTGGTATGAGTCTTCTCCGTTCCTTTGCACGAGCCTTCGAGGAAGACAAGATGGAAGAAAAAGGTGTAGAATTTTGATTTCTTCTGCAGCAATTAAAATTGCAGCAAGGGGGCTATTTTTCCTTAAGTGAAACACAGCCCTTATGACCCATAATGAGGCCCATGAAATTGCTCTCCTCCCTTGGATCGGTTAGGGTTGGCCACAAGACCATCCAAGCCTTTCATGTGACCGGCCACCCTTTTCAAATCAGCCCCAAAACTGCCCCTATTATGAGGGGGGTGGTTTCCATATATGCAACCAACAAAATAGGGAGGAGAGGATCTAAAAGATCCTCCCCATATGAGGTTGGACAACTACATGGGCGCCCCCATATAGTGCACAGCCCATTAGGGCATGCGAGGGCTTTTGGCAATGACCAAAATGTCGTCTATGCGGTCGTACACTCATGTACCGGGCTCGCATTGCAGAACCGTTTGAACCAGTAAGACCCCTAGACTTTCTAATGTCCTCTCACATAGATGATTGCACTCTTATTTCGGGGTGTCCTTAGTAATTTATCCATACAATGGGTTGCTCTAATTAAAAATCACTAATGCAACTCTACCGAGCTCTTGTGCGATGCACGCTCGGATTGTCGGCACCTATGAAAGGTGTGGGATGATTTATGTATGCCTCTAACTACTCTAGGGTACGTTGCCCCCTAGTAGCATACAGTTGTTCCATATCTCTCACGCTCTGGTGCAATGCACCCGTGGTATGGATGTCTTTTTTATTTAAGTCGTGCACCATGAAGAAGAAGATAAAAGATCCGGTTTTAGATGTGGACAAGGTGGAACCTTCAGGGACCAGGATTAATGGCTAACAACCTGGACTCGACCAACACACCCTACAGGTGTCTTTGTCAATTCTCTGAGTCCTGGTTAACTTGTGAAGCTAAACAAAGCACGACGCAAGATGAATTCCAATCCTCCAGGACTTATTATGTTCTCTCGTATACCCCTGCTCCGCTTAGTATTGGTAACACGTTGTCCCTCCACATGGTGCCATGACTCAACTCGAGCGGTGAAGAACACTGTCAAACTCGAGTAATCATTTGACTAGGTTCCTTTCCTGGTTGACTATTTACATCGCACCTCCGATTGCTTTGGCCAAACAACCGTATCTTATCAACAGCTCGACTGTTGACCATCAGGATCTTGGGTTTAATGCGATGTTGGTCAAACTAAGGAACGCACCTCCGGGTTAACGGTGTAGATGGCCTATAGGAGTGGCATGCCGGTACAACACCAGCCGGGTAACCCAGTGTATTGTGGTATTGGATCGCATATATATAGATCCCTAACACGTTGGCACACCAAAGCACCACACACTGGTTAGTCTATCGGATCATGGTTCCTTAGGGTTTAGAACCGATTACCCTAAGCAGAAACACGGCTTTGTGCACCGGTGTCTGCTCACCGATCTGTGCATCGTGTTAGTTCCGTTCGGCCACAGACACTATGCCTAGTAATGACCGTAGTGGAGACATCCACTCTCTGTGATCCCAACAGCTTATCCTAATTAGGCGACCAACCTAATCAAAGTTGTGAACGATTTAAGTTTAATTGAGATCAGTCCACTGAGTCTCCCACTCATATGGATTACCACGTACATAGCCATAGCTCTTAGTTCTGTAAACAAAACACATGCTGACGTACACACCTCGATGCAATCCTATGTATAAACTATCAACTATATACAGCTCATATAATAGTTTTTACGAGTTATAGACCATATCAATCCTAACATGCGACTGTGATCAAGATATGTCAATCGAGCTAAATAGTATTTTCATGAACAAAATCGTCCAATCTCTGTCTTAATTGGGTACTGGGTCTGATTGGCAAAAAAATGGCGGACTTGGTAAAAACTCCTTTTACGGAGATGCTTTTATGTTGCAGTTCAAACAAATACAGTGGACGAAAATGCCCTTCACTGCAATTCATTTAAATGCCACTAAACCACCTCGCAGCCGCCGCTAAACCTACACGCTGCCACCGAACTGAAACGCCGTCGTCGCCACTGCTGGACCTGCACACCGCCACCGAGCCACCGAACCGAAACATCAAACAAAGCCGCCGTCACCGGAACTGCTCACCGCCACCGAACCGAACCAAACCTAACCCTAACCCTAACCCTAACCCTAAGATCTACAGGCCATGCATGGGATGAACCCTAGACCTAGGGACGTCCTCAACCGAACCACCTCGCCGCCGTAGATGTCGACGCTGCCTTTTTGCTGCTCGCCACTACCGTCGTCGCCATCGCCTCTGCTGCTCGCCATTGCCACCGCCGGAGCTGCTCGCCGGTGTCCCTGCCACCTCTGATACAGCTGCCGGAGCTGCTCAGGAGATAGAGGAGAAGAAAGGGAGGTAGTTTCGGATTTATCATAAAAGATAGGGACCTTATGCTAAATGAAACAATAGGGTGTCATGCTGGTAGGATGGATGAGAGACCTCTCACACATTAACCCAAAAAAAATCGTTCATTATCTCCTATTGCTAACTGGTGGGCCCCACGGTCGCATTATGTGTGACATTGTATGTTCAAATAGTATTTTCGAATTTGGGAGGGGTGGAGTGCTGGCGCGTGTCCAAACACAGTCCCACACAGCCAAAAGGGACCCAAAGTCACTTCTGAGAAACCACTTCCCGCTCTTATTGCAGAGTCCTTAACGTATGTACAAGCGATGACCACACTCCATCGTCCATTGCCTTCCTACAAAACGACAAAGACCTCTTCCCTTCCTCTCCTTCTTTATATACCATATCTCACTCCCCCTCTCTCCAAGCTCTCCCGCTACCTCTCTCTCTCTCTCTCTCTACCTTGCCCTCCGTTCTCTCTCTCTCTCTCTCTCTCTCTCTCTCTCTCTCTCTCTACCTTGCCCTCCGTTCTCTCTCTCTCTCTCTCTCTCTCTCTCTCTCTCTCTCTCTCTCTCTCTCTCCACTCATGGCAGCCATGAGCGACGACGTCTCCACACTCGAACTCATCCGCAAACATCTCCTCGGTGAATCCACCGCCTCCCCAGACACCCTCTTCGCCGTCCCCTCTCCCCCCATTCTCCAGCGCCTCCCCCCTGCCCCCACTGTCCAGAGACAGCGGCCGGCTGCCGCCTCCAATTTCTTCAACCTTAACCAGACCGGCGGCGCCGATCCGTACGGAGGACGCTACACCATTGCGGAGCCTGTGGTGCCCATGATCCATTTCGGCTCCGGTTCGCCTACATCCGACCTCCCCCCGGCCTCGGAGATCGCCTGGACGGAGGCTACGGCCATAATGGGAGGCGACGAGAGGCGGCCGGCCAGCCGGGAGGCGCAGCGGTTCCGTGGGGTGCGGCAGCGGCCGTGGGGAAAGTTCGCGGCGGAGATCCGGGACCCGAACCGGCGGGGGTCGAGGGTGTGGCTAGGGACCTTTGACACCGCCGTGGAGGCGGCGAGGGCGTACGACAGCGCAGCCTTCAAGATCCGCGGCCGCAAGGCCATCCTCAACTTCCCGAACGAGATCGGGGGCTCCGGCGACGTGATCCCGCCCACTCAAGATGCGGCGGGGAAGAGGAGGAGGGATGGCGAGGAGGCGGAGGAGGAGGAGGAAGCGAGGCCAGTGAAGAGGGAGCGGACTCCCGAGTCTGACTGCGGGAAGCGAAAGGTGCCGGCCATTTGCCCGCTGACGCCGTCAAGCTGGAGGGGGGTTTGGGAGGATGGCGATGTGAAGGGAATCTTTAACGTGCCGCTGCAATCGCCGTTATCTCCGCACCCTCCGTTTGGGTTCCCGCGGCTCATGGTGGTATGAGGGTCAACCGAAGGATTGTCATGCATGTTCTAGAAGCACGTACATCATAAAGAGTGGAGTTTTTTAATATAAAAAAAAGAAACAAAAAATATGATGTGAAAATATGTAAAATTTAGGGAAATATTATTCATACCCCAAAAATCTGTAATTAGCCCCCGTATCCCTAGCGTTTCTCAATAACTTACTCAACAATCCTTTAATACCAACAATGCCCTTTTTTTTGTACCCCAAACCCCAAAGCCGCTGCTCAGCGTCTTTTGTACCCCCAACCCAACCCAATGTTTGTTTAAACTTAGCCCAAGCCCAACCCGTCGGGTTGGCCGGGTTGTGCGGGGTGGGTTCGGGTTAACCCGCCCAAAGTCGGGTTGGGTTTGGGTTGGCCCGCCCAAGTTGCAGCTAGGGGTGGCTATGAGTCGTGTCGTGTCGGGTTCGTGTCGTGTCTAGTTTCGTGTTGTGTCCAAAACCCTTAGACCCGGACCCGACCCATTTAACTAATTGTGTCTAGATCCTAAACCCGTACCCGACTCACTAATAAATAGGCAAACACGATAAGACCCGTTTACCACCCGGATCTATTCAGTTGACCCGATCCGACCCAATCCGACTTGACCCGACCTGACCCGAAAGACCCACTGGTATTATATATTATAGTATTGGATTGCTGGTAGTGGTAGACCCGACCCGACACGACACGACACGACCCGTTGAATACTAAACGGGTCTTCTCGGGTCTACCGTGTCCAGACCCTAAACCCGGACCCGACCCGTTTATTAAACGGGTCTATCGTGTCGACCCGTTTACGACTCGAACCCGTTTAGCCTTGTCCCAGACCCGCTAATTTCGTGTCGGGTCCTGTCGGGTCGAGGAGAAATAATTGGGGTTGGGCTCGGATTAGCCCGCCCAAATTCGGGTTGGGTTCGGGTTGGACTCGGGTTGGGTTCAGATTGGCCCGCCCAAGTTGCAGCTCTACTTGTGCCTTCAAGTATTAGCCAACTGCATGGGGTTTATTTAAGAGTGGGGTGTATTCAAGAGTGCATATAATTGGGGTATATTTAAGGGGCTATGTGTTTGATTGGGGTATAATCAAGTTGGGGCGGGCCATTTAACTGGGGTGTATTGAAGGTGGGGTGTAAGGGGGAAGGGTATTTTTGGGATAGGAATGGGGTATGAAAAAATAAATTGGGGTGTGTTCAAGTTTGTTGGAAATGGGGGCTAATTACAGATTTATGGGGTATGAATAAAATTTCCCAAAATTTATTGGTAAATTATACTTTGCCCCCTGACGTTTAGCTAAAATAACCTAACCCCCTGTGGTTTTTTTTTGTTCCAAATCACTCCCTAACGTTTGAGTTTTGATTAGTCCCACATGAGTAAGGGGAGCAGGGTGGACTCTCTTAATACACATGTTGTATTCTCCTCTCTTCAAAAGGTCGGCCTTTTCGAGCACTCTGGTGTTGTCACCCAATGTTAACACAATTGTTTCCCTTTCGGGTGATTACAGGATCGAATCCGGGGCTTGTCTTACGTCTTATGACTTATAAATAAAATGAGGCACATGTGGGCAGAAACAATGCTCGATCTATGGATAGAAAAAAATACTTTGCACTCTTGTAGTTGGCGTTGGCAGGCTTTGAATCATGGTCTTTTTTTGGCAATGACACTTATAAGCGTTGCTCTAACCAAATAGCATTGTTGCTACCGTCCTGGTACGCTACACTTGCTACCATCCCAATCAAGGTAAGCCACATCGGTCATTAATTAAAGGAAAATAACAGGGTACGTTACACTAGCAACATGACATATGTTGCCCCGTTGTTTACCTTGTTGGAAATATAATCGTTCTAAACTAGCAAATTTAGGATTTAATCAAATTATTAATATTAAAATTGATTAGCAAATGTTATTTTCGCAAACAAGGACAAGTCACAAATTTCTTTTAGAAATTGTTTGCCAAGGCAGAGTGGGTTCTATGGAACCGTCATTCACCTTGCCGAACTTTTCTAAAAGGGAGAAATAATCTATCTAAAATCTATCTAATTATTTATATTTCTCTATTAGATGCAAGTCAATTATTTTAGATCTAATATTAGGACAAAAGAAGATTTAGAAACTCTGGCCTGTGGTCGAAGCGTTCTAGGCACTGTCCCAAGAATCTTATTGCCCCTCTCGTGCGGGTCTCGTGGCAATGGTTCTCGGAGATACGGCGACCCCGGTCAGGCGACCTCCTTCTCGTCGGCACGACTCCAAGAAGGTTTTGCGAACCTCGTGAACTTTCAGGAACCCAGCGACTCGGATGACGATCTTCTCGAATCGGGGAGGCAGCACCGCAGCAGAGCCTTGGTCCGAGAGAGGGAGTCTCTTCGGAGCAAAGGGGCAGCACAACAGCACCACGATACGAGAGAGTGGAAGAGGGAGAGACAGTAAGCAGGGAGGAATTCCGATTTTCAGAGTGTACACATCCCATGGCTGCACCGGGCCTTATATAGGCCTCGGGCAGTTAATGGGAGGCTGAAAGAGGGGAGCGGTTAATGGGCTGCGATTATGCCCATTAACCTCGCACGTTACAGCTCGCAGTGAGCCTGTACGTAACGGCTAGCATACAGCGCTTCTCGCGTAACGACTAGTGTCCCAAATAGTAAATAATAAATAGTGGAGGACTTAAAAGCAAAAAACAAAAATAGGGCAGGTGCGGACCAGCCCATTTCGGAGGTGCTATCGTGTCCGGGTCCGCGGGCGCACACACACACACACGCACCGCCCAGCCCATGCCCAAGCCCAAGCCCATGCCCGGCCCGGCTCGGCACGCACGCACGCGTGTGTGTGAGCTAGTGGAGCCCCTCCTCTAGTGTGATGACTAGTGGGGGGAAGTGGGCAAATCCTTATATGTTGGTAGGGGATTTCTCCCCTAACCGATATGGGACTAAAAGTGTATGTGGTTTTAACACACACATACCCAACAATCCCCCACATGTGTTTAAAACCACTAAATATTAAATATTTAAAATGTTTAAAATGTAAAATAAAAGGACTTTGCTGGATTCCTTATACTACGCAGTAGGTGTAGGTACCTTCCGGTTTGAACCTCCACTTAGTACAGTTGTATACATCCGTGAGGACTTGGTGGACTACGCCTTGAACCAGCCTCATTTATCGGGTTTCTACAAGTAGTACACGTAGTACAGTTTTCGATGGTTCTAAGCGGGTTGCGCTATTAATGGCCTTGCGCAGATATCTTTTCTTGTATGTTTCTAGGGAGCAGCCCTGGTCCCAGAGTTGCGGCCTCACAACGACATACATATAGGTAAGTCCTAATAGGGGTGTGAGCAAGGCGACACCCCGCCTCATGGGTCTTGGACTTATTAAGAGTTTTACACTCATCCTACCCCTTGCTTTTAATAAGCACTGACGTCATAGGGACGGGAGCATTATTCAGTGCTCCTTATTTTCAATCACTACTACAGTTTGTTTCTACCCATTGAACCTCCGTGAGGTTGGCCGGGTTCCCACTGCGGTGATTTTTCTTATGGGCTTAATCCCATCCCCCTCGACGATTCTAAGACCACTGTCCTAGATAGGCCCTTAGTTAGATGATCCGCCAAATTCTTTTCGGATCTAACAAAGTCTAGGGCAATTATTTGATTTTTCATCTTATATCTGAGAGATCTATGTCTCACTTTCAGATGTCGATTTATTTTCACGTCAGCGTTTTCTTGATTACATTTATCAATAGCTGATCGATAATCACAATGGATAGATATAGCCGGTAAAGGCTTTTCTATCAATGGGATCTCATATAGAAGATCTCGAAGCCATTCTGCTTCTGTGCTAGTGGTATCTAGCGCTATCATTTCTGATTCCATGGTACTCCTAGCTATAACAGTCTGTTTGGTGGATTTTCAAGATATGGCTCCACCTCCTAGTAGGAATACATATCCGGTTGTGGACTTAATATCTATTGAGTCATTAATCCAGTTAGCATCAGAGTATCCCTCTAATACAGCTGGATATCCACTATAGTGGAGACCGTATGATATGGTTCCCTTAAGATATCTAAAAATTCTTTCTAACGCATTCCAATGGGACAAATTCGGGTTAGACGTATAACGACTAAGTCAATTTACCGCGTAAGCGATATCGGGTCGAGTATAGTTTGCTAGAAAACCTAGCGATCCTATGATTTGAGCATACTCGCTTTGTAGTCTAGGAAGTCCAGTATTCTTTGTCAGATGGGTATTTGGATCATATGGTGTGGATACCGGTTGACAATCGGGGTCGTAAAATTTCCTAAGGATTTTCTCGACATAGTGGGATTGGGATAACACTAAACCATTGTCCTTCCTAATGATCTTAGTGTTCAAAATAACGTCGGCTTGTCCTAAATCTTTCATGTCAAAGTTTTGGGACAAAAAATGTTTGATATCATTTATGATTTGTATGTTTGAACCGAATATCAGAATATCGTCAACATACAAACATAAGATGACAACATTATTATCATCTACTTTATGGTATACACATTCATCCGTTGTGTTGATATCAAATCCATAGGATAAGATAACTTCATCGAATTTCATGTGCCATTGTTTTGGGGCTTGTTTAAGTCCATAGAGGGATCGAATTAACTTACACACCTTTCCCTCTTGTCCAGGTGCAGTAAATCCCTCGGGTTAGTCCATGTATATTTCCTCATTAAGGTCGCCATTCAAGAAAGCAGTCTTTACATCCATTTGATGTATGACTAGCTTATAGATTGAAGCTAAGGCGATGAGGATCCTAATCGTGGTTATCCTAGCGACAGGTGAGTAGACATCAAAGTAGTCTACCCCTGGTTTTTAGGTAAAGCCCTTGGCTACAAGTCGTGCCTTAAATTTATCTATGGTACCGTCGGGTCTAAGCTTTTTCTTAAACACCCATCTGCATCCTATGGTTTTACAACCAGGAGGTAAATTGGTGAGTTCCCAGGTATGGTTTTGAAGTATGGATTGGATCTCGTTATCCATGGCTTCTTTCCAAAAAGGTGAGTCTATGGACTTCATTGCATCTGTATAGGTGGAGGGAGAGTTCTCCACCATAAGTGCATAAAAGTCATCAAAGACTTTCTCTACACGGGCACGTTTACTCCTCCTAGGTTCGGTTTGGGTTACCGGTTCAGTCTGGTCTTCAGGTTCTAATTGGACTTCAGGTTCGATCTGAGTCACCTGATTAGAACTGGAGGCCTGGTTATTGGTATTAATCCTAGTGTTGATCCTAGTCTTATAAGGAAAGATGTTTTCGAAGTATGAGGCATCTCTTGCTTCGATTATGGTGTTATTAGTTATTTCGCTTATTTCAGAGTTAAACACTAAAAACGCGTGATTAGCGTTACTTTCTGAAGCGTAACCAATAAAGATGGCATCTACAGTCTTAGGTCCTATCTTCTTTCTTTTGTGATCGGGGATTTTTACCTTAGCTAGGCACCCCCACACTTTTAAATATTCTAAGTTAGGTTTTCTATGTTTCCATACTTCGTATGGGGTCAAGTCATTGTGTTTGAAGGGAATGCGGTTGAGGATAAAGCAGGCCGTCATTAGGGCTTCCCCCCATAAGTTCTCTGGCGCTCCAGAGCTTAGCAACATGGAATTAACCATGTTCATTAGGGTCCTGTTTTTCCTCTCCGCTACACCGTTGGATTGGGGAGTGTAAGGAGCTGTGACTTCATGGAGTATTCCATAGTCATCACAGTATTCACTTAACTCATTTGAGGTGTACTCCCCTCCTCGGTCTGACCTAAGGATCTTAATGGTTTCGTCTAATTGGTTTTCAACCAGAGCTCTGTAAATTTTAAATTTACTGAGTACTTCATCCTTAGTTTTAATAAGGTATAGGTGGCAATATTTTGAAGTGTCATCTATGAACGTTACAAAATATTTATTGCCACCTCTCGAGGTTCTCCTAGAATCACAGACATCGCTGTGAATTAATTCAAGTATATGGGAGTCTCGATCGATGGTTTTAAAGGATTTCTTAGGTTGTTTCGCTTATACGCATATCTCGCACTTGTCGAGATTCATAGTATCGGATTTGGGAATGATATTTAGGGTCATGAGTTTCTTAATAGAATTATAATTTACATGACCTAGTCTTTGGTGCCAAGTAATCGAAAACTCAACATTCAGAATTGTAGATGAAGGATTAAAGACATTCAATTTGAATAAGCCATCACAGAGAAATCCTTTTCCAATAAAATTTGTTCCTTTAGTTATTACACCTTTATTGGACTCGAATACAAGCTTATACCCATGTTGTACTAACAAGGACCCACTAATAAGATTTCTCCTAATCTCCGGAACATGGTGGACTCCGCGCAGGGTTAGGGTCTTCTCCGACGTCAGCTTCAGGTCGATCCGTCATATCCCTAGCACACGAGCCTCAGCATTGTTCTCCATGCTTACAGCTCCTCCACCTGAGACCTAATAGGTGGAAAACAAAGATTAATCAGAGCAAACATGAATGTTAGCTCCTGTGTCAATCCACCAATCAAATACTTGAAAGGTCATATTAACTTCAAGGGTGAAGAGAACAGACCTGAAAGCGGTCCCAGAAGAGCCAGCTCCAGAGGTCACCATGTTGACTTGGGAGCCGGGTGGCATTTGATCATTCCTTCTTGGATTTGGAGGTGGTGCTGTCTTCTTGTAGAAGCATTGGTTGGCCATATGATTGGTCCGACCGCAGACGTAGCAGCAACGCACTCCTTTCTTCTTTTGGTCCTTGGGATGGTTTGGGTTATTGTTGCTATGGTATGGCTTCTTGGTATATGGCTTAGGCTTAGGGTGGAAGGGTTTCTTCTGGAACTTATGTCTAGGTTTTTGGAATAGCTTAGACGGTTGACCCTCTATGTTGTTGACCTTGGGTTTGGATTCAGAGGATCCCTTTTCCCTGAGCCTATGTTGCTCCTCAATTCTAATAGAGTTTAGAACTTGAGTTAGGGTTAGGTCACCTTGGGTATGACTTAGGTGCTTAGAGAATTCAGACCAAGAAGCAGATAGTTTATCTATAAGACAAGCTATCTGGAAGGTTTCATCAAGGGTGGAACCATTAGTCTTCAGATGTTGGACTAGGTTCTCAAACTCATGAATCTGATCATTCATGGGTTTGGAGTCAACCATTTTGAAGCTGTTGAAGTCAGACGCTTTGAAGCGTTTTACTCCAGCATCATCTAGGCCATACTTACGCTCTAAGGTATCCCATAGGTCCTTAGGGTTTTGAATGGTATAGTAGATATCATATAGCCTATCAGATAAGGCCCCTAGGATCCTATGGAGGCCATGGTAGTTGATTTCTTCTGGGGTTCTAGTGGGAATGTTAGAAGTTGGTTCAGATTCAAGTTGAGAAGTGGAGGCTCGGGTACGACGAGTTTGGCTAGACCCATTGGATACTCCTGGTGCGGTTTCACCTATGGCTGACAGTAACCCAAGTGTGGTTAGCCAGAACCGCATCTGGTTTTGCCACCTCTTGAAGTTAGACCCGTCAAACTTCTCGGGTTTGGCACTAAGGGTTTCACGGTTTGGTGAGGCCATTTCGGACCAAAGTTAGGAGTTGAAATCTGTGGATTGAAAAATGAGTTTTGTCAATTTTAAAGCACACTATATAGATTTGACTTTCAGAATTTAAAATGAAACTTCCAAATCCTAACGGCCAGATGGGCTCCAGGTAGGAGGTGGAGCACTAGGCTCGCTCAAATACCAAGCTACCTTGGGCAATTTAATGTCGGTTTGTCAAGCCTTTCTAGACACCGTAGGCAGTGGAATATTTCAAATAATGACTCTTAGTCTTTTCTAAAATGTATGCTTTTAATTAACTTTTGTAGAAAACTAATTTTTACTAATAACTATAGCGCAACTTTTAACGACTAATAATGAAACTATTTATTCTATGATAACAATACTAACAAAATGATTTGCACAATAGAGAATGATAAAATATAATGAACGATTTAATATTAACAATAAGATTCTTGGATTGTTGGAAATCTAATCGTTCTAAACTAGCAAATTTAGGATTTAATCAAAATATTAATATTAAAATTGATTAGCAAATGTTATTTTCGCAAACAAGAACAAGTGACAAATTTCTTTTAGAAATTGTTTGCCAAGGCAGAGCGGATTCTATGGAACCGTCATTCACCTTGCCGAACTTTTCTAAAAGGGAGAAATAATCTATCTAAAATCTATCTAATTATTTATATTTCTCTATTAGATGCAAGTCAATTATTTTAGATCTAATATTAGGACAAAAGAAGATTTAGAAACTCTGGCCTGTGGTCGAAGCGTTCTAGGCACTGTCCCAAGAATCTTATTGCCCCCCTCGTGCGGGTCTCATGGCAATGGTTCTCGGAGATATGGCGACCCCGGTCAGGCGACCTCCTTCTCGTCGGCACGACTCCAAGAAGGTTTTGCGAACCTCGTGAACTTTCATGAACCCAGCGACTCGGATGACGATCTTCTCGAATCGGGGAGGCAGCACCGCAATAGAGCCTTGGTCCGAGAGAGGGAGTCTCTTCGGAGCAAAGGGGCAGCACAACAGCACCACGATACGAGAGAGTGGAAGAGGGAGAGACAGTAAGCAGGGAGGAATTCCGATTTTCGGAGTGTACACATCCCATGGCTGCACCGGGTCTTATATAGGCCTCGGGCAGTTAATGGGAGGCTGAAAGAGGGGAGCGGTTAATGGGCTGCGATTAAGCCCATTAACCTCGCACGTTACAGCTCGCAGTGAGCCTGTACGTAACGGTTAGCATGCAGCGCTTCTCGCGTAACGGCTAGTGTCCCAAATAGTAAATAATAAATAGTGTGGAGGACTTAAAAGCAAAAAACAAAAATAGGGCAGGTGTGGACCAGCCCATTTCGGAGGTGCTATCGTGTCCGGGTCCGCGGGCGCACACACACACACACGCGCCGCCCGGCCCGGCCCGGCTCGGCATGGCACACACGCGCGCGCGTGTGTGAGCTAGTGGAGCCCCTCCTCTAGTGTGATGACTAGTGGGGGGGAAGTGGGCAAATCCTTATATGTTGGTAGGGGATTTCTCCCCTAACCGATATGGGACTAAAAGTGTATGTGGTTTTAACACACACATACCCAACATTTAATGGTTGATGTGGCATGCCCTGATTGGCCCGTAAGTGTGGGTGAGATTTTGGTCTCACAACACTCCCCAAGTGAGTTGACGTCGCGCGCTGCGTCCTCTCTTTAGAACCTGCAAGAAGATCAAGGTGCTCTTCAAGCTAAGGTCCCTCCGACGCTCAAGTCAGTTGAGACCCTAAGGGGAGAAGGCAAAGCAGGATTGAAATATGCTTCCTTGCATTTTAAGTATCTGGCCCTTTCACTTCTAGCCCTATGTGAAAGGGCATGCTTTTATAGGTGGCAGAGGACCATGGGTGGTCTTGTGGACCTTTTGTCGTTACTCCCATCTTCCATCGAGAGTTGAGAGGGGGGGGGAGTAGTCGGGATGGCTGGTATGTGTCTGGGCAGTCTGCCCTATTGTCACCAGGTACAACAGAGCATGGGGGGAGTGGTTGGGATGGCATGTGCGTACTTGACCATTATGTACCACAGTCCCCAGATGCAATGGAAGGTTTGACTAACAGGGTTGATTCCCATGCCCTAGAATAAGACAACATTCAAACACTCCCAGTGGTCGGATACTGGAACCAGCACTCGCCCCTGGGTGAGCTTGGCTCGTGCTGGGACCCTTAGCCTAGTCGGGCTAGCCGAGTAGTCGAGGTGAGTCCCTCGACCTACTTGGGCTAACCGAGCAACCGAAGTGCGGAACCTGCAGCCTACTTGGGCTAGCCACGTACGTAGCCGGGGTGCGAGACTCGCGGCCTTGCTCGGTTTAACCAAATAGTCTGGTGATGGGACCCGCGACGTACTCGGGCTAACCGAGTAACCGGGGTACAGGACCCGCGGCATACTCGGTTTAGCCAATTAGTCGAGTCAGGGGACCCGCGACCTGCTCGGGCTAGCCGAATAGCTGGAGTGAGGGACCCGCGCGCGACCTACTCGGACTAGCCGAATAGTCTGGATTAAGGACCTGCGGCCTACTCAATTTAGCCAAGTAGTCAGATCATGGGACTCGCGACCTACTCAGGCAAGTTGAATAGCCAGGGTGAGAGGACCCGCATCCTACTCGGTTTAGCCAAGCAGTCGGGGTGTAGATATATCCTTTGCAGCGCTCTTCGTGGCCACGTGTCGAGGTTGGATTAGGAAGCAAAAATTCTCTCTCTACGCTAGATGAGTATATCCTCTTCAAAAAAAAAAAATTTAAAGTGACAATCAAAGTATGTTCGTTTGAATGAAAGCTCATTCTAAGTTGGTATTCATTTGACACAGCGGCCGTCTGAATCCTATTAAAACGGAACTCTGACTCCTCTTAATTAAGTTGCTATCAATTTTAATAAGAGCAGCGGTCCCATGCAAGCACCGTCTAAAGATAAATAATGGGAAATTTTATTCATACCCCAAAAATCTGTAATTAGCCCCCGTATCCCTAGCGTTTCTCAATAACTTACTCAACAATCCTTTAATACCAACAATGCCCTTTTTTTTATACCCCAAACCCCAAAGCCCCTGCTCAGCGTCTTTTGTACCCCAACCCAACCCAACGTTCGTTTAAACTTAGCCCACGCCCAACCCATCGGGTTGTGCGGGGTGGGTTCGGGTTAACCCGCCCAAAGTCGGGTTGGGTTCGGGTTGGCCCGCCCAAGTTGCAGCTAGGGGTGGCAATGAGTCGTGTCGTGTCGGGTTCGTGTCGTGTCTAGTTTCGTGTCGTGTCCAAAACCCCTAGACCCGGGCCCGACCCGTTTAACTAATCGTGTCTAGATCCTAAACCCGTACCCGACTCGCTAATAAACAGGTAGACACGATATGACCCGATAAGACCCGTTTACCACCCGGATCTATTCAGTTGACCCGATCCGACCCAATCCGACTTGACCCGACCTGACCCGAAAGACCCACTGGTATTATATATTATAGTATTGGATTGCTGGTAGTGGTAGACCCGACCCGACACGACACGACACGACCCGTTGAATACTAAACGGGTCTTCTCGGGTCTACCGTGTCCAGACCCTAAACCCGGACCCGACCCGTTTATTAAACGGGTCTATCGTGTCGACCCGTTTACGACTCGAACCCGTTTAGCCTTGTCCCAGACCCGCTAATTTCGTGTCGGGTCCTGTCGGGTCGAGGAGAAATAATTGGGGTTGGGCTCGGATTAGCCCGCCCAAATTCGGGTTGGGTTCGGGTTGGACTCGGGTTGGGTTCAGATTGGCCCGCCCAAGTTGCAGCTCTACTTGTGCCTTCAAGTATTAGCCAACTGCATGGGGTTTATTTAAGAGTGGGGTGTATTCAAGAGTGCATATAATTGGGGTATATTTAAGGGGCTATGTGTTTGATTGGGGTATAATCAAGTTGGGGCGGGCCATTTAACTGGGGTGTATTGAAGGTGGGGTGTAAGGGGGAAGGGTATTTTTGGGATAGGAATGGGGTATGAAAAAAAAAACTGGGGTATATTCAAGTTTCTTGGAAATGGGGGCTAATTACAGATTTATGGGGTATGAATAACATTTCCCTAAATAATAGGGTAAATTATACTTTGCCCCCTGAAGTTTAACACAAAAACATTTTACCCCCTGTAATTTATTTTGTTCCAAATCTCACCCTATAGTTTGAAATGTTAGCACAATACCCCCTTTTGTCAACTACTTAAGTTCTATATGATCAAAACTCAATTGAAAGGGGGGGGGGGGTAGATGTAGTTTTTCAACTGTAGAGGGGTTAAGTGTTTTTTAGTTATATTTAAGAGGGGCAAAGTGTAATTTATCCTAAATGATTAATGGCGGTCCACCCCACCCGACCCGACCCAACCTCTCCCCTCAGTTAATCGTCTCAAGTTACTTGAGAGGAGTGCCACCAATAAAATTAAGCAGATTTGGTTGCTAAACTTTGTTGGGGGAACCTAGGGGTGTGCAGGATCCAATCCAAACCGATCAAACCGATCAAACCAAACCAAACCGACCAATTTTGATCGGTTTCGACACCCTCAATGGATCGGATCGGATTGAGTTTTTAAAAAACCGACATGATTGGATCGGTTGACGGATTTATAAATTTAAAACCGACCTAAACCGAACCGAACCAACATATGTATATACATATAATATTTTATTAAATATACCATATGTCCTCATATATCCTTTCTACCAACAACCTTGGCAATATTGTAGGATGACTCAAAATCAGTTAAAAATCTTATTTAGGCCTAATGATTTGATGACAATTATTATTTTTTAAGGTTGAACTAGGTCCTAGTAGAAGGGGGGGAAAAACCCAATAAGAAGATGGTCCAAAGCCTAAACCGACCATCCAATCCAATCCAAACCGACTTTAATTGGATTGGATTGGATTGGATTCCAATCTTAGTTCGGTTTGGATCGGATTGAAAATCCTCAAAACCGACCAAGGTTGGATCGGTTTGGGTTTTGCCTAAATAGGTCGGTTTCGAACCGATGCACACCCCTAGGGGAACCTAAGAATACTTTGCTCCAACAGTTGATTTGGCAATCAAACATACTCCACTATCATGAAGTAACAAAGAGTTCATATCTCCTCCTATCGATGTGCTCGGCGCACATCGCAACAGCATACAGTTGGCTGGAGTACGATTCATTTTCGGGTCGCTTGGTATCGTGCGTTGCACACCAGGCCCACCAATCGTGTCCTACCGGAGGAGATCTGGAGCCAGTAAAAATAATGTAGTCTTAACCCAAAAAAAAAATTGATAATATAGGCCCCACCGGCATAGTAATCAATTCGACATTTAGGAATAATTTGTCGACTAGGCAAAGTTTGGAGTTCGAAAAATATCCAAAAAATTTGGAATAAGCTTGGAAGAAGGTCAGAATCATAAAATATAAGATATATTATATTACATTAGTTATTTTATGTTAACAGATATAAAAAAAATTATAACTAAAATAAAATAGATAGCACACATAAAATAAAAAAATTTGTGAATTATTAATAAATTTCATGAATTATTTGTGAAGAATTTTATGAGTTATTCGAATGTGACCCATGTTGCCGAATAATATGGAGGACATTGAGTTCGCAAATTATTCTTGAATTTCTTAATAATTCAGAGAATATTTTTACTATGCTATTGAGTAGTAGACCATGCGGATATAAAGTATGTATGATCCAATCATTGATCGTCACATTAGTGGTTGGAGCTCGATGCCCCAACAACTGTTGGGAGCAAAGTATAATTGTTCATGTAGGAGCTGGCCACCAATTTGATCAAAGAACAATACTTGCCGGCTACCCTCAAGTAGGCGCCTCCTTCACCTGTTGACATGGCAAACTCGGATTGGTTTGAAAGGTGGGGGCCCACACCTATAAATGCATGGATTGGTTTCAAACCAATCCAAGCTTGCCACGTCAATGGGTGCAGGAGCCGCCTCAGCCAGGGTAGCAGGGAAGTATGTTCATTAAGAACATCGATTGCCACACTTAGCTATATGATAGATTTTTGGCATGATTATATTTTCAAATATTTGCTAATTAAAATTGGTGTAATTTAATAGCAGCATGAATTTATATAGGAGATGTAGTGATTGCTTAGATGTACTCTTTTCTATAATCTATTCTATTACATAAGCTAGAAAGAGAGATATTCTAAATTTATTTTTTTATTTTTTAAATGAGAAAAAAAAAAAAAGAATCTTTTTTTCTTCTAATTTTGAAGTTCCATGAATATAACTAGATCGCTACGATTGGATTCACCTTTGTTTAGGAAATTCCACCAACTGGGATGGCTACAATCGGGTGATCAATCAATGGGTTGTTGGGTTTAGTCCCACATTGGTTGGAGGATTGGGCGGAGGTGTCTTCGTATACCCTCTGTATACTCCCTTACGATTCGGGTTTTGGGACGGGAGGATATCTAACAATGGTATCAGAGCGAAGTTCTACCCAAACCCGATTCAGGAGGGGCTAGTTGTCTCTTTCCGTGTTCCACATGGGAGGGGCTTCGTCGGAGCTTGCCCAGCCCTTGCTTCGTATGTTCTGCATGAGAGGGGGTCCTCAGAGTTTGTTCAATCTAGCCTCGTGTGAGGGGGAGATTGTGGGTTTAGCGCCGCATCAACTAGGGGGCTAGACGGTTGTGTCTTCATATACCTTTCGTGGACCTCCCCTTAAGACCCGGGTTTTGGGTTGAGAGGGCATCTAATATGGGTTTCAAAACACTCTCATTAATAGATAGACTTGGTGTTAATAGATTATAAATGACTTCTATCAAATCATATGTAACCAGTAATCAATCCCCAATAAATGAAATATGAACGGCCATGATTAGCCAATAATATACTATCATACATTGTTTTTTTGTGTGTGTGGTAGTATCATACATGTAATATTGCCGCAAGCATAGATAAACCCGCCACAAAGATGAGGGGAAGAGTCCACCAGATTCGATACTACTACCTACCGAATAGTGGGCAAGTGTTTTGCCATTGGGATGCGACCTCAAAGCATCTCCAACAGGCTTCTATGTCTCCCCATGTCTCTAGTGAGCCATTTGAGCTTTTCAATAAATGTGGGAGTCATTTTTCAAAAGCATCTCCAACAGACTCTAAGGTCCGGTCCTGACATTTTAAAAAGACCAGATGTCATCATGTTTTACCAGAGGGACCTGAAGGCCGCCTGTGATGGAGTGGTATGCGTATGCTGGATTAGATTTGAACTTAGCGAGACGGGGTGGGGTCCAGCCTAGCGAGCTATGCTTGCTCACCCGATTTGATGATTGGTGTAGCAAATTATTAAATGAGGCGAACTGCTTCAGAGTCCGTTGGAGTGCGAAAAGTTATCCTCCACTCGTCACTTCCAACAAATCGAATCCCGTGAGAAGACCGTTGGTTCGTTGGAGATGCTCTTAAATCCCACTAGTCTAAAAAGACTATTTTTTTTCTATTTTTATTTGTTAAAATTACAGCACAAGCCTCTCTCTCTCTCTCTCTCTCTCTCTCTCTCTCTCTCTCTCTCTCTCTCTCTCTCTCTCTCTCTCTCTCTCTCTCTCTCTCTGCACGTGGCTTAGTAATTTAGATAGAATAGCCCTTGCTTGCAACCATCTGCAATCTTATAAATCGAGTTGGTCGTCTGAAAACAAAAATTTGCAGCGCATGGTCAAACATCCACCAATCACCAGACATTCTAGAAGGTCAACACTTCGGTTGCCCCTTCTCCTTTTCAGCATGACTTGACCAGCAACAGATTGATTAGTCAACACCAGCATTGCAAGAAAAAGGGTAAAACTATAGACCAAATCCTCATTGCCCTGACTCAGATTTTAATGATCAACTATCAAAGGAGGGGAGACTTTTTTTTTTGGTTGGGATGGAAGGAAAAAAAAAAACGATTGGGTTTGGAACGGGATCGAGTTTAGCCTAAACATCCCAAAAAAAAGATCTTCTATTAATATATTGTTTTAGAAAAAATATAGAATTATCCTATCTTCTAGATAAAATTAATTTATTTCCGACTATGTTTTCTGTCTATTTTTAATTCAAACCCAATCCGGCTCATTTCATTTGAGTCATCCCGTGAAAATATAATTGGAACATGATGGTTTTGAAATTTCGCTAATATAAATGGGACGGGTTTGAGATTTTCCCTCCAAACTCAATACGAGTTTGGTATAAGATATTCTTTAACGAGACAGGCTCAAGATAGGACTAGGGGTGTTCATCAGTTCTAGTTGACCCGCCAAACCGAACCAAACTAGTCTATTTGGTTCGGTTTGGATCGGGTATTTTTGACAGTTCGGTTTGGTTCGGTTCCAAAAAAAAAAAACCACTATGGTCGGTTCGGTTCCAGGTTGTGAGTTTTTTAACCCGAACCAATCCACCCGAACCATTGGTACTATACCCTCAGTAGTTACTACTGTACAGTCTCACTAATATTGTACATTACATGGTGGTGACCCTAATTACCACCATTCGGTGCATTCAAAACTTTCAACGGTGTGATGAAACTGAAAAGTGAAGGGTGTTGCTATTTGCACCCACATAATTACTAGCACTGCCAAATCCCTAATTATGAAATATCTCAAAGTGAAAAATTAAGGGTGTTGCCAGTAATTCTATAGAGGCAAATAGCAGCACCCAAAGTTACAGGCTCAAAAATAAAGTCTGAACCAACTCAGCGGCTCAATCATTCACACCCCACGGTGTGGTGACGAGCGATTTGAAAGACCAGTAGAACCGAACCGAACCAAACCGAACTGTTCCGGTTTTGTTTGGTTCGGTTTTTACCAAGAAATGATTTGGTTCGGTTCCATTTTCTAGAGAACCGGTCAACTTTGATTCGGTTCCAAATTTATCAAAAAACTGAACCAACCCAAACCATGAACACCCCTAGATAGGACCGTCCCCATCCCAAACCCGACCCATTGACAACCCTAATTTTTAAGGCGCAGAAAAAGGATATTCGAATCCAAGTTTCTTATAAAAGGGGTAAAAATAAAATTAAATAAATAAAAGATCTGAAAGATAGAAGATGCATTGGAAGGCAGGATATCGAAAACAAGAAGGCTACACAGAAGGACCAAGCTTTTTCTTTTTTTTTTTGCCTTCTAAGTCTTACAAGATTATATACAACAAAAACTCTGATGTCAGAATGATCCAAAATTTCTCCAACTTCTCGTACGTACACTACATAAGAAAAAGGAATTCTACTAGCAGTCCCTATCTTCTCCTCATTTATATGCCTTCCGGACTTGTACACCTCCTTTTCAGTTTGATTAGTGCTATCTGCTTCCGCCTGAAGCTGCAGTTAATAAGAGAGATTAGAAAACAAAAAACAAAAAAAAAAAATTACAAAACTAAGCAGTGAAGATAATAAAAGCCTCGCTAGTTCCGGTGCAACTTTGAAAGGTCCACTTTAAAGGTTTGTGCATACTTTCATGTGGTTGCATGCTCATCGATCTTGATCAATAAGAGATCAAGAATCAACGGTGATGTCCAAGTGGAGCTGTTTGAAGAAGTCATCACCATCCGAGTCTCATCTCTCGAGACAGGATTGACTAAAGGAAAAATTGACCAAAATGTTCTGATTTGGCTGTCAACCTGGCGTCAAGCCTGTACGGTCGGTGGAGGAAAACCTGATCAAGGCCACTTGGCAAGAAAAGGTCGTGCCAAGAAACCTAAAGGCCAGTTAGGGGTAGGAAAAACAAATCTTGTTGGTGGTGCAGTTTAAGCTCATGCGACCAGTGATCAACCCTACTAAGGCTCCCCTAGACTAGAAAAGATCATAGGTGATGAGGGTAGAGGACAAGATTTGATATATGGAACCATCTCTTTCGCATAAATTATAATCCAAAGAGCTGAAATGAAACGACATTCCGAAGAATGGGAGCTATTTGAATTTTCAAATGGATTATCAAATATTTTGCTGAAGCTCAAGAACAGAACCGTCGGCCATTGAGAAAGATACCTTCGTTTGAGCCAAGGAGTCACATGGAAGATTTTCTCCGGGGCTTTTCGGGTCTGTACACCTGTAACCTAATGTTGTCATGCTGACAAAGGGTCAACATCACACTGAAGGTCTCCCCTTCGGTTTCTCGAAACTATGATGCACTTATAACCTAGTGGCAGGGTAAAATATGAGGGGATTGAGACAACCTAACACACTAGGGAAAGGATTTAGGAGGTTGACATGTAGAATTGAAGGGCAAGGGCAAGAGCACGCAGCCCAACAAGCAAACAAAGTATAGCTTTTCTTTTCCAATATATAGTTTTCTCAAAAATGAACGTCATAGATATGGACACTTGAACAACTCTAGAACCAAGTCGCACTAAAGATAAAGAATCCGAAAATTGAAGGAAAAAATAAAAATATTTAAATTTTCTAACACGCTATGGCTTTGTGGGATTCTAGAAGGTGATTCAGTAATGATAGAGAAAGAAAAAGGAGAGCGATAAATATGAATTAAGAGGATTGAAAGTACTGAACACCCTATGGGAAGGGTTTAGGATGTTGATACGGATACCTCGTGCAAAAAAGCATATGGAGATACAAGCGTAAGAAAAACTCATGCTATCTATGTTCTCAAGAGCAAAATTAGGTCATACATATGGGCATTTGTTAAATCTCAAGAACTCATTCATGTTCGATTTTCAAGGCTCTTGTATCTGCAGAACTGTTATGTTCGTGATAGGATTCATAATACCCTTAAAACTCCAACAATACTGAACAATAATGATGGTTAAATATTTGAGGTAATTAGGTGCAGGTCCTTTAGAATAGTATGTACTTACCATAAGTTCACACATATTTGGGGTTAGGTGCAGGTCCTTTAGAATATTATGGACTTACAAAAAGTCCCGACAAAAGTTTCGGTTTACATTTAGTCCACATAATGGGTCTTGGTTACGAGGTGATCATGTACAACTAATTTAACGCATAAGAGGTATCTTCCAACAGCTTTTGATGCATTATTTTTTTGAAAATGGTAATTTTGTACTTAAGAACCTATAAGGTCACTATTACTATCCCTACAGTGTTTTCAGTCTACTATAGTATTTTCGGACTGATACAATGATTTCAGGTTACTACAGTATTTTCAGACCGCAACAGTGATTTCTAATTGCAACCGTATTTTTGAACTGCTACAGTATTTTCAGACTACTACAGTGTTTCGAACTGCTATAGTGATTTCAATTAGGGTTAGGGTTTACTTTTAAGGGTATAGAATTAGGTTTAGGGTTAGGATTCACTATTTAGGTTATAGAATTAGGTTTAGGTTTTGGGTTCACTATTTAGGTTATAGAATTGGGGTTACGGTTAGGTTTTTCACAACACGACAAAACCGTATCGGAATTTTAAACATTTTGTCGTGTTGTGAAACCGGATTAACTAGATGGTTAATGGAAGGGCATAGGAGTCATTTTACTAACCGTTGGACCTATTGCAATTAAACTTTCAACTGTAGATCTCTCTTAAATCTTAATAGGAAAGTTTTGTCGAGATATATAATTAATGGAATGTTATTAAATAGACCTAATGCAAACTCCCCCTAAATATTTTAGGCCATGAACCACTAACTTGGTGCCTAAGACAACTATGTCCAACTAAATAATGGCTTCTGCAAATTTAACAAGTAATAAATCCAAAAAAAAAGACTTTTCTAGCAAATTCCCCATTTTTTAAGAACTTGATTTCAAATACAGCGAGGATGCAATGGCCTTCCATTTGATAACTTGTTCGTACAATAAAATCCACAGAGGTCATATAATGCATAGATATGAACAGAGTAGTACATAATAGGTGATGATAATCCCAGTAGCATCTAGAAGCGACCTCTTTCAGGATATGGTACGATAATCCAGGTAGGGACTCTCCTTATAGATGAAAAGATCAATTCCTCTTAACGAATGAGAGATCCCTGTATTTGTTCAAACCATTTTTACATTCCATCTAAATTTCGGCCTACCTAAAAACCCAAATAACTCTAAAAGAACTACTTTATTCATTCTGCCACTTCTCTACATCTTATAGCTAATGTAAGACTATTGTATCTATATGATAGGACTTCTTAAGACTCCATTAAACTTTACAAATGATAATACATATTAATTTTATATTATTTATTGGGACCCAAGCAATGATCCTAGTCGCTCATTTGAAAACGACCATTGCTCAATTGAGAGGCGTTGGTGGTTGTTAGTACAAGGGGTGGTAGTGATGGTGCAAGAGTAGGCAATTGACAGTGCAGGTGAGCAGCCCTGAAGTGTCAGGGTAGCATTGTTGGTGCAAGGGTAGCGATGGTGCAGGATGGCCGATATACAGAGGGTGGCAATGGTGGTGCAAGGGTGGCAGACGGCAACCAATGGGGCTGTGTTGATGTGGGTAGTGGAGTTGGTGCAAAGGGTGGCCCATGATACACAAACACGGATACAAACATGGACATAGACTAGGGGTACAATGATATGACTCATTTTCTGTCAAATCTATGACACATACAAGTTCCAGTATCCCATTGACATTTGTATGTAGTTATGTATAAGTATGTATGTGTGTATGTTTGTGTATGTATATGAGATACACACAAACACGTACAAACAGAAAAACACACCACCCACCTTAATTGGCTTGTAGAATACACACCCCTGACACACAAACCTCAATGGGTTAAATTTGTGAAACCTTTAGATGGAAACTATTCCAGCTTGTAATGGTGTCTCGTACATATGGCTACCTATTGTCATATTTGAAGTTTGAACAATACAGTCAAGGCTTTCATTGGTGAGAGTACAGTTTCACGGGGGAGCTAGAAAGGTTGCCTCCTTTTAAAGGGCCCCACCACACTATATAAAGGAGGCAAAGGATACTCTTCATCCTCGCTTCGGACGAGAGGTGACAAATAACCATATTGCTGATTGTCAAAATACATAATGTGATATAGCAACGTACAACCATGGTAAATGACCAACCACGACGATATACGGGGACTGTAGTAACTAGGCATCCAACCATGAAGGGGGAAAAAAACCAAATTAGAATATGTGATAGCATCAAAAGGTGAAAGATGGACGTTCACATCAAAATACAAAGCACGAATACATGAAAAAGGCATATTTTAGAAGATAGACAAAAACCTTCACTCTATGCATTTGCCAAACAATAATGAAATGTTGCTAGATGCCTATGGGTCATGTTATGGTTAAAGCGTCCACCTCCAATGAGCAAAAGAAGAGAGAGAGAGAGCATCATTAAGGCAAAAGAGACGCTTGATAGACACATAGATATCTAATATCATCTACATGGACACAAGTCATAATGTGCTCGGGCCACTGATTCCACTACGAAAAAGGTGTAGCTAACTTCAAAGAAATGTGTGATGATTAAAGCATTCATGATGTAAATCAAGCCACAAGACAAGGAAGTGATTTCCTAAATTATCTAGGATTGCTACATCAATTAGGAAAGAACCATATTTTAACTTTTTAAGTAGGAATTCAATTTTGAGTAGGAATCATATTCTCTCTAGGAATCATAATTCCTACTCAGCATAGGATTACTTGATGAATTATAATTTCTACTCGAATTATAACATCTAAATGAAACTAAATTCCTATATAATGCAGAATTCCTTTGTTTAGTATTTGAGTTCAATAAGAACCTAGGCAAGTTTAGGTTTCTTATTTATTAATAATATTTATGGGGTATCTTGTCAATTTTTAAAGCAAGCTTTGAAGACCAATTAAAGTAAAAAAAGTGTTTGAAGTAGTCTAGTCGTGTGTATGTATTACGTTAGGAAAGTTTTAGTCATGTTAGGATTGGGTTTGGGCTTGGTTTTAAGGCCTATATACACATGTAAGGGGATTGCCAATTAACCATGATTTATTAAAACTTTTGGAGATTTTATCCACGTTTCAAAGGTGCTAAAGCTTTTGTCTTGATTCTATAATGTGGAAGTCATGAATAGTTGGGTGCCTATAATAGATTCCTTGACTGCAACAAGCAAACCTCAATTCTGGATAGGCCGTAGTGACTTTGAGAGCCAATCAAACCTATTGATCCTCGACAATGGAGCTAAACCTTGATAACCTAGTTTAGTTCTCCTATAATTAGAACACTCACCCAACACTGTCATAAATAAATTTCAGACCTTCCCTGAGATATTTGCACCTTTACTCAATTCGAATTTGCGTAAATTGCTACCAAATCTAGAGATATCCTTTTGATTAGTTCTTACATAACTATAATTAGTTTATGTATAATACTAATAATAGTAACTATCCAAATGAAATCCCTTTAATTGTCCATCCATTTGGAAGGATAGTGAAATAAAATCATGTTTAGAACGAGAGCATATGAAAAAGCATCATTCTTGGCAGCTGAATAATGCTACTCAAGCACTTGTAAATGAATTAGGTTTGCAAGTTGAAAGACATCCACATCCGTACCGTTCGACAAAGTCACAAAGGGTACAATGCCGATGGTGGAACAATCTTTCTTGGTTTCTTTAAGTCATGGCACCATGTTAGGATCTTAAACTGTTGAATCCTCATCTTGCTTTACTTGCTCTCCATGTGGGTTGCAACTTGTTACATTTGGCTTTGAAGAATCATCCATGGTCAATAGATCGTTTGAGATGATAAGCTTACAATAGTTGATGGAATAGGTTGCGACAAATGATGAATCCTTCCGAAAGGTACTATTGATGGAAGCCAAAGTGAAAACATTGTTCCTAGTGAAATTGTCTATTATCACCTCCATCGAAGATCTGACTCGTATGTACTACTAATGATTTTAGATTGTTGAAGATGATTGATAACAACAAGGTATGAACCGTCTATACAGATACTGACCAAGGTGAAAAAATGCTTCGCTCGTCGCTTATGACTCAAGGCATTTCCTATGTGGAATCTCATTGTCAAGGAGTTGCAACAACATCAAACATTGTTGTTTTGCCATTAAAAGAATATCAATGATAGAGGTGAAGGATCTAGTGCTAGAGGTGATGGATTTGACAACAAAGAACTTGGGAGAGTTCATGCGTAGTGAAGCAAATGTTGCAAAAAAGAAAAAAATAATTAGAAATTATCTAGGGTTCCTACTTTAATTAGGATACCTAATTCGTATAAGATTCCTAGCTCAAAAAGGTTTTCTACTCAAAATAAAAATCCTACTGAAAATAGATTCTTTGATGAGTTAGGTTCGAGTATAGGATACCTTGATGAATTAGGTCAAATTAGGTTTTCAAAATGAGACTAGATTCCTACATAATGCAATATTCCTGAGTGAGGTCCTTGAGTTTACTACGAATCTAATCATTTAAGGTTCTTAATCATTTGTAATTATTGAACTATCTTTGTAACTTTTAAAAATGCGTTTAGAAGTCCAATTTGAGTGAAAAAGTGCCTAAAGCAATCCCAGTGTGGATGTATTAGGTTAGGAAAGTACTCGTCACATTAGGCAAGTTTGGTTTAGGCCTATGCATGAACATTTAAGGGGAGTGAGGAATTAAGCTTAATTTATAGATAAAGCTATTGAGGTTTTCTCCTCTTCCCCAATGTAGGTGTTTAACTTGTCTTCTCGCTTTCATAGTGCGGATGTCAAAAAAACGTGGGTACCAACTCCTAAGTAAGTGTTATAGGTAGTGGTGCTGACTCTACAAGGACCTACCCTTTTTATCTCTCTTTAGTTTTCCGGTGTTGTTTTTGTTCTATTCTATGGTAATTTGTTTGTCAAGGTTTAGAGAGTAGATTTTATAAAGTATGTTCTCGATATGGATTTTAAAAATATATATTTCGACTAAAGTCTTATAAGAACTAATTTTAAGTTTAAATTAATTTTGGCTAAGGTCTTATAAAACTAGTTTTAAGTTTATTTATTTGGTCTTACTTCAATAAAGACATCATGTTGTAGAACTTGTTCGGTTTATACCTCTTTTAGCTTATGACCGGACAACTCGATCAAATGTTTTCATCATCAACTGAGCTCCTAGAAGAGGCACCATGAAGTCCTACCCCTCCCACACTGTCACCTGATCAATCCCATGCCCCACAAGCCTTAAATGCATCATCTTCCAAGCCTGTAGGTCATTAAGATGCTTGGGAAAAGCACACCGGCAAGGAGATGTGACTGAATTGGAGTAGCGGTGGGAAAACAAGGTGCAGAGTGTGGGAAAGAGTGTAAGGACATACAAGAGTGGTGCGTCAAGAGGGGGCAGATGCAGAAAAAAGGACGAGGATGTAGTTGTTCTCTTCCCCTAATATGGCCACAGAGATTTTTTATCGTCACTGAGAAAAAAAGGAGGAGATGAAGGGTTTCACAGGAGGGCATGACAGGAAGAAATAAAGGGTGGTCTACTTTTCTTAACATTTATCTACCATGGTTTTTTGGATTTTAGGAGGTCATGCGTTCTCCCCATCTTATTCAAACATTCCTCTACTAAAATTCAAGGTTTAAAATCACGGTATCGGTCGCGGTATCGGTCGGCCCCGAACCGGTATGTACCGGCCGGTACGGACCTATACCGGTTGAGAAAAAAAACCTGAAAAAAACCCAAAAAATCCAAAAAAAATAAAAATAACCTGTCGGTACCGGTCCGTACCGGCCGTACCGGTCGGAACCGGCCGATACGGACCGGTACGTATCGGTACGGGCCAGGTATCGGGATCGGATGCAGTACCGGTCTCGAACCGGCCAAAACCGGTACGTACCGGTATCGGCCGAGATTTAAAACCCTGCTAAAATTGGTTTTCTTGTAGTCTTGTTTTCCTAAAACTTACCCAAACAAACAGGGTCTTGATCATTTGTACAATAAAAATGGAATTCAAAACAAAACTCAGAATCTAATCTCACATCAACAGCTTAAGCTTGATTATTTGTACAATAAACTTTACATATAAAATCATTATACCTAAAACAATACAGAATGCATTCAGGAACAAGGTTCTTATTCTCAACTATAAATTTATAAAATACAAATTTTTTTACCAGTCTCCACCATGAAACAATACTATAAGTCATAATTAAGAAGAAAAAAAAGAGGCTAACAATCTAACAATTATAAGCAAAACAGAGAAAGATTTGATTATTCTAAGATAAAATAAAGAGAAAAGTTTAATTCCATAGAGAGGATAGCCCAGCCCTTGAGTGGAACGGAGGGCGAGGCCGGCGGCGATGAGCCCTAAAATGGCCCGGACGAGAGAAGAACTTGGTGAGAATGGGAGATTCGCAGAGCAAAAGATCAAGAGTCAAGAGAGGGATTTAAGGGAGAGAAGGCACACCTAGGTGGGTGGTGTGCGTGGTGTTTTTTTTTTTTTGGGGGGGGGGGGCATGTCCGAACAGAGAATGAGGAACAAAATCGAGGGAGCGAGCTGAGGGATTAGGATATAGAGCTCCCCGTATATATAATGTATGTTTTGTGCTTTTGGGTATGAGATTAAATGATCCCAACCATGGAGCAACATTTGACCCACAACCATGCCATATTTCGTCCTATACCAATGTATTCGAGTACTTATTATATTTTAATTAGGATACCTCTAAAATGTATTCCCCCATATCCGACACATCCGTACATAAGAGTTTCTGTATTTGATATGGATAAATCGGAGGCCTGGAAGTTATGTGCTTCATAGTTGACTATTAATACATTTCTTGGAACACCTTGAATGCATGATTAGAAGGCAACTAATGGCAAAGAAATCAAAATTTACAATCATAAAAAAGATATGTTGCACTCTTTTAAAAAGGCATTGGCAACAAATAAGTAAAAGGTAAAGGAAGAACATAAGAATATAGGCAAACTAAACCGGGTGTTCCAATGCTTTTTCTTTACCTCCAAAAAAAATTCAAAGTAAAGAGGAGGGACTCGTGAAAAGTCATCATCTAAAATCACCTCTCCTGACTCCAAAGAGTTTCCTATTTGTGCAATAAACAAGTGCCTTGAGAGGCTAAGCCAAGTGTTGAAGATCATGTGGAGGTTCTAACGATAGAAGATAGAGAAGTCATCCAAAAGGAAGTTGTGGTCCAAAGCAAATCCAATGATGTTCTTGCTTGCGATGGTCAGAGTTAGAATACTATTATTATGACAGCCTACAGTGATGCTCCTATTGAAATTGGTAGTGATGTCTCTGTTGAAATTGGTGATGTTGAAGCCTTGTTAAGAACACCACCACCATCAGCAGCAGCACATGAGTGTGCCTAGTCAAAATATTTATCTTCATACCTCAACCCAAGGGTGAATTGTATTATTGTAAACATATGCGAGATTACTGTGGATCTTAGCTTCTTGAAAAAGGTTAATGATCACAAAGGTATTGATCATCTTCCTAGAGTCCTAGATGTGGACCAAAAAGGAGCATTTGTTCATCATTACTTATGTCTTAAGGCATCTCACCTTGAATGGAATCACAGAACGCATCTCACCTTGAATGGAATCACAGAACCAAGGACGGCACCTATACGCATTAAGTGAGTGGCATATATCATTAATTTATTGTTTTTAAAAGAAGATTGCAGATATGGGTAGTGGATCAAATAAGGAACTTTGAATAAAGGTTGGGTGCAAGTGCAAGACAAATACAGGGTTCCCTTAATTATCTAGGATTCCTACATCATTTATTATAAGGTTCCTAGATAAAAAAATAATTTCTAGTAATAATTCCTACTTAAAATAAAACTCTTTGATGATATAGGATTCCCACTCCACTTACTGTTTCTTGACGAATTAAGACTCCTCAAATTAAGATTTATTACCAAAATAGGTTCCTAAATAACACAGGATTCTTACTTAAGTCCTTGAGTTGTAGAGTCTACATTAGTCTAAGTTCTTATATTTTTTTGTGATTTTCGAATCTATTTGTTGAACTATTCTTATAAGCAATTTCACCAATATTATTTGAGTTAAAAGGTGTGTACAGTAGCGCTACTTTGATAGTACATTAGGATAGGCAAGTCTCGAGAGTATGAGGTTTAAGTTTGGGTATAGTTTCAAGTGCTATTTATACATGCTTTCGTCTCAAGATGATATGAAAATCATCTTTGGTGCAATTTCAGAGGTGCACTTAACAGTTCTATTTGATAATCAGCTTTAGTCTCCATATTTTCATCTAGTTAGACAGATTCACCTTATTTGTCACACAACATGCTGGCACCTAGCACGGACCAGTTTTGGAAAGATGTGTAACACCGCTAAAAGGTACACAATCGATGCTCCTTCAAGGTACACCCAGAAAACCTATTTTGGCACAAGCTACTTTCTAGTTACTTATCGGTGTTATCGTATAATTTTTAAGTAACTGGACCTTAAATAATTATAAATAATATTTAACAACCAAAAACGATGATAAGGAGCTAAAAAATTAGACGATAAGTTATTAAACTTTTCTGCTATAATTGTATTCATTCAAATTATTTAAAATGTAACAAACAATACTTTTGCTTCGTCTAATGAGGTTCATTCTAAAGGGATAATGAACCATGCCAACTAGTATTGTGGCATATCGCATTGAAACGCTGCGATAAGGCGCTACAAACTAATACCAACTCATTTGCCTTGGTACAGATTCTACCAACATAAACACCATGTATCTCTGCTGGCCATGTGGCATGGTATGATAAGGACGTCACTCAATCCCATAGATAATCCTGGAATGCATTGATGAAGTACATAATATCATTTAGTTGATATTACTTTGTGATGGATTAAAACTCTTTCCTTCTACTGTTTATTATGTCCTTTGTTTCCTACGTGCTTATCACATCTGCATGCAATCATAAACCTAAAACATGTCAGAGTAGTTAGTCATTTTAGCATCATGCTCACCCTTTAGGTTCCCTAGTCTGCCTAGTCTCACAAATATGCTCTCTCATGACATCTTTTTTACGGTATCTAAAAAAAATGATGCTACCACTCAGCTAAAGTTCATATTATTATATCTTAAAGGTTAACTAGAAGCACTTTTTCCTAGGGGTGGCAATGGGCCGTGTCGTGTCAGGTTCGTGTCGTGTCTAGTTTCGTGTCGTGTCCAAAACCCCTAGACCTGGACCCGAACCGTTTAACTAATCGTGTCTAGATCCTAAACCCGTCCCCGATCCGCTAATAAACGGGTTGACCCGATAAGACCCGTTTACCACCCGGGTCTATTCAGTTGACCCAATCCGACTCGACCCGACCTGACCCAAAAGACCCGTTGGTATTATATATTATAGTATCGGATTGCAGGTAGACCCGACCCGACACGACCCGTTGAATACTAAACGGGTCTTCCCGGGTCTACCGTGTCCAGACCCTAAACCCGGACCCGACCCGTTTATTAAACGGGTCTATCGTGTCGACCCGTTTACGACCCGAACCCGTTTAGCCCTGACCCAGACCCGCTAACTTCGTGTCGGGTCCGAAATTGCCAGCCCTACTTTTTCCACAAGTCTTTGTATATTATACCAAAGTAAAGGGAATCAGCTGGTGATATATGATGACAATATGTTTTTCATGTCAAAAAAACTTCAACTATGACTCTCATATAGAGATAATAAGAAATTTGCACATGATATTAATCAAACAAGTATAGAGTAAGAGCATGTTCTTGAAGGGTGAGCTGTCTTTTTTCAGATAAAAAAAATCACTTAGGAAAGGTGCAATGCGATAATATAGCTAACTATAACAAAACTTACGTGACATTTCCTTGAGAGGCAACCCAACAAAGCCACTGATCTTGCTTTTCTCAAAGTTGTTTTTCACATTGCTCGCCATCTGTTGGGCTTGTGGTAACTTTTGCTCCTTCAGCATAAAATTAAGTTAGTATGCTAAATTTGCAGTATTTAGTATGTATTTATACATCAGAGAAGACAATATAGTACCATATTGATATGCTATGTTACCTGATCATGAATGCGTAGCTGAAAATCCCAAAGCTGCTCAATTTGGACTTCATAAAACCTCTTCCTCTTCAAGCACTGTATTGCAGCTGTTGAAGACAAATAGTCATTGTTTAAACTCACATATAACCACAGCAATAACAATAGCTTTTGCCAGGTTGGTCTTAATTTATAAAGATGTGAAACTGAAGACTACTAAACTGGCCGTTTTCAGATAGAGGACCAAGTTTCTGCACAGGCAATCAGATAAATACATAATGAATTAGTTTATGGTACACACATAGAGATCAATCTTCTATGCAGCTATACGGAAGGATGTGCATGGTGCGGCACAATTGATTGGTGTGAACCACATATATTACATTATTACCAACATAAGGTGAAATTTGAGCATAGCCTTTGCGATATAAAACCGACATCTCACCAAGAAGTGGCAAGGGAAATCGCAGTGCCATGTGGCATTTCAAGACCTTTGTGTCAAAATATTTTAAAATTATGCTTAACTCCATTATAATATAGCATGCCATTCAAAAAGTCATGTTGCAGAACATTAAATCCAGACTGTTGCATTGGAATTTCGTTAAACGTTTAATATATATTTGATCTCTACCAACCTTGTTTGTTCTTTGCCTTTGTAAATTCCTTTGCCCTTGTAACTTCTATGGAGACCTTTTTTTGCAAGACCTCCTCCTTTTCCTCAAGCATTTCTAGAGTCTGCAATGTAAAGTGGCAAAATATTAGAACGTGCTTAGATATAATTAGGTATCACCAAATTCATCCCCCAGAACTAAAATCTCAATATGTTAGATACTTGTGATTTCAAGTAAATAATGAGTTCCAAACTTCCAAAGTGTCATAGTAAACAGTTACGTTTCAAGGAACATGGCAAAGAAAGACATGAGTATACCTTAATTGATAGAAAATTAACGGTATTAAACAAATAGGCTTGTGAACAAACACTGCCCAGGTACACATAGGCATAAATAGTAAATACACAGATATACTGTAAATAATACAACTAAAGAATGCAGTAAGCAATTTGGTCGTAAACATCACAATTCACAATGCCATGTAATCCAGATATGAGTATAATCATTCCAGTTCCAGCACCATGCCAATCAAAATCCATGTAAGCTATCGCGTGTATGTATTTGTAAAGCGTGTGCGTGCCTCTGTATACATGAACAACTCATTCATCTATCAACATTTGGAGAGAGAAAGGAGAGATGCCTTGGGAGAAAGCACAGCAATAGGAAGATTATATATAGGTTTTTTTGCCTTCTACATTTTGTTCTGATTGCAGAAAACTACCTCAGAACTTGCAAAATCGACTCATATCATTTCTCAAGAAAAAAAATACTTCTAGAATGACAAAAGTGCCTTGTCCAAGTTTTTTTTAGATAGATCACTTGACTTATAGCATTGCAACAGTTCCTTGCAAGGGTATTTTTGACATACATGATTTTTGGAGAATTCAAAAATAATGAGCCAATTTTCAGATTGAGTAATGGAGATACCAATTACGACAAAATGTAAGTAGTTATATGCAAACTCGCACCTTATATGTATAGACACACAAGTCTAAGAGCAGCTCCAACGGACGACATGACAGATATGCATTTGTACCATGCATAGCCAAAGTAGAGCCACATTAACGTATGCATAAGACCAAAAAAAATGATCTCCAGCGAACTAGCCAAAGTACATCCACATCAGCTTTTACAATGGGTCGCAAAAAACGATCTACATCTTTGTAGATGATATTGCATAACATAGGTGGGAACCACACCAATGGGTCGACTGCTAGGGAACAAAATTTGTGTCATTTTATCCATTAAGTCCAGAGGATGGGTCATCTGCTAGAGATGCTCTAATCCTGCATATAGACCCTTTGGACCAAACTCAGACCACCAATTGTAGCTCATATCAAGTAAATAGGCTTGTGAACAAACACTGCCCAGGTACACATAGGCATAAATAGTAAATACACAGATATACTGTAAATAATACAACTAAAGAATGCAGTAAGCAATTTGGTCGTAAACATCACAATTCACAATGCCATGTAATCCAGATATGAGTATAATCATTCCAGTTCCAGCACCATGCCAATCAAAATCCATGTAAGCTATCGCGTGTATGTATTTGTAAAGCGTGTGCGTGCCTCTGTATACATGAATAACGCATTCATCTATCAACATTTGGAGAGAGAAAGGAGAGATGCCTTGGGAGAAAGCACAGCAATAGGAAGATTATATATAGGTCATTTTTGCCTTCTACATTTTGTTCTGATTGCATAAAACTACCTCAGAACTTGCAAAATCGACTCATATCATTTCTCAAGAAAAAAAATACTTCTAGAATGGCAAAAGTGCCTTGTCCAAGTTATTTTTAGATAGATCACTTGACTTATAGCATTGCAACAGTTCCTTGCAAGGGTATTTTTGACATACATGATTTTTGGAGAATTCAAAAATAATGAGCCAATTTTCAGATTGAGTAATGGAGATACCAATTACGACAAAATGTAAGTAGTTATATGCAAACAACTCGCACCTTATATGTATAGACACACAAGTCTAAGAGCATCTCCAGCGGACGACACGACAGATATGCATTTCTACCATGCATAGCCAAAGTAGAGCCACATTAACGTATGCATAAGACCAAAAAAAAATGATCTCCAGCGAACTAGCCAAAGTACATCCACATCAGCTTGTACAATGGGTCGCAAAAAACGATCTACATCTTTGTAGATGATATTGCATAACATAGGTGGGAACCACACCAATGGGTCGACTGCTAGGGAACAAAATTTGTGTCATTTTATCCATTAGGTCCAGAGAATGGGTCATCTGCTAGAGATGCTCTAATCCTGCATATAGACCCTTTGGACCAAAATCAGACAACCAATTGTAGCTCATATCAAGCAAATAGGCTTGTGAACAAACACTGCCCAGGTACACATAGGCATAAATAGTAAATACACAGATATACTGTAAATAATACAACTAAAGAATGCAGTAAGCAATTTGATCGTAAACATCACAATTCACAATGCCATGTAATCCAGATATGAGTAAAATCATTCCAGTTCCAGCACCATGCCAATCAAAATCCATGTAAGCTATCGCGTGTATGTATTTGTAAAGCGTGTGCGTGCCTCTGTATACATGAATAACTCTTTCATCTATCAACATTTGGAGAGAGAAAGGAGAGATGCCTTGGGAGAAAGCAAAGCAACAGGAAGATTATATATAGGTATTTTTTGCCTTCTACATTTTGTTCTGATTGCAGAAAACTACCTCAGAACTTGCAAAATCGACTCATATCATTTCTCAAGAAAAAAAATACTTCTAGAATGTCAAAAGTGCCTTGTCCAAGTTTTTTTTAGATAGGCCACTTGACTTATAGCATTGCAACAGTTCCTTGCAAGGGTATTTTTGACATACATGATTTTTGGAGAATTCAAAAATAATGAGCCAATTTTTAGATTGAGTAATGGAGATACCAATTACGACAAAATGTAAGTAGTTATATGCAAACAACTCGCACCTTATATGTATAGACACACAAGTCTAAGAGCATCTCCAGCGGACGATAGATATGCATTTGTACCATGCCTAGCCAAAGTAGAGCCACATTAATGTATGCATACGACCAAAAAAAATGATCTCCCGCGAACTAGCCAAAGTACATCCACATCAGCTTTTACAATGGGTCGCGAAAAACGATCTACATCTTTGTAGATGATATTGCATAACATAGGTGGGAACCACACCAATGGGTCGACTGCTAGGTAACAAAATTTGTGTCATTTTATCCATTAGGTCCAGAGGATGGGTCATCTGCTAGAGATGCTCTAATCCTGCATATAGACCCTTTGGACCAAAATCAGACAACCAATTGTAGCTCATATCAAGCAAATAGGCTTGTGAACAAACACTGCCCAGGTACACATAGGCATAAATAGTAAATACACAGATATACTGTAAATAATACAACTAAAGAATGCAGTAAGCAATTTGATCGTAAACATCACAATTCACAATGCCATGTAATCCAGATATGAGTAAAATCATTCCAGTTCCAGCACCATGCCAATCAAAATCCATGTAAGCTATCGCGTGTATGTATTTGTAAAGCGTGTGCGTGCCTCTGTATACATGAATAACTCTTTCATCTATCAACATTTGGAGAGAGAAAGGAGAGATGCCTTGGGAGAAAGCAAAGCAACAGGAAGATTATATATAGGTATTTTTTGCCTTCTACATTTTGTTCTGATTGCAGAAAACTACCTCAGAACTTGCAAAATCGACTCATATCATTTCTCAAGAAAAAAAATACTTCTAGAATGTCAAAAGTGCCTTGTCCAAGTTTTTTTTAGATAGGCCACTTGACTTATAGCATTGCAACAGTTCCTTGCAAGGGTATTTTTGACATACATGATTTTTGGAGAATTCAAAAATAATGAGCCAATTTTTAGATTGAGTAATGGAGATACCAATTACGACAAAATGTAAGTAGTTATATGCAAACAACTCGCACCTTATATGTATAGACACACAAGTCTAAGAGCATCTCCAGCGGACGATAGATATGCATTTGTACCATGCCTAGCCAAAGTAGAGCCACATTAATGTATGCATACGACCAAAAAAAATGATCTCCCGCGAACTAGCCAAAGTACATCCACATCAGCTTTTACAATGGGTCGCGAAAAACGATCTACATCTTTGTAGATGATATTGCATAACATAGGTGGGAACCACACCAATGGGTCGACTGCTAGGGAACAAAATTTGTGTCATTTTATCCATTAGGTCCAGAGGATGGGTCATCTGCTAGAGATGCTCTAATCCTGCATATAGACCCTTTGGACCAAAATCAGACAACCAATTGTAGCTCATATCAAGCAAATAGGCTTGTGAACAAACACTGCCCAGGTACACATAGGCATAAATAGTAAATACACAGATATACTGTAAATAATACAACTAAAGAATGCAGTAAGCAATTTGATCGTAAACATCACAATTCACAATGCCATGTAATCCAGATATGAGTAAAATCATTCCAGTTCCAGCACCATGCCAATCAAAATCCATGTAAGCTATCGCGTGTATGTATTTGTAAAGCGTGTGCGTGCCTCTGTATACATGAATAACTCTTTCATCTATCAACATTTGGAGAGAGAAAGGAGAGATGCCTTGGGAGAAAGCAAAGCAACAGGAAGATTATATATAGGTATTTTTTGCCTTCTACATTTTGTTCTGATTGCAGAAAACTACCTCAGAACTTGCAAAATCGACTCATATCATTTCTCAAGAAAAAAAATACTTCTAGAATGTCAAAAGTGCCTTGTCCAAGTTTTTTTTAGATAGGCCACTTGACTTATAGCATTGCAACAGTTCCTTGCAAGGGTATTTTTGACATACATGATTTTTGGAGAATTCAAAAATAATGAGCCAATTTTTAGATTGAGTAATGGAGATACCAATTACGACAAAATGTAAGTAGTTATATGCAAACAACTCGCACCTTATATGTATAGACACACAAGTCTAAGAGCATCTCCAGCGGACGATAGATATGCAATTGTACCATGCCTAGCCAAAGTAGAGCCACATTAATGTATGCATACGACCAAAAAAAATGATCTCCCGCGAACTAGCCAAAGTACATCCACATCAGCTTTTACAATGGGTCGCGAAAAACGATCTACATCTTTGTAGATGATATTGCATAACATAGGTGGGAACCACACCAATGGGTCGACTGCTAGGGAACAAAATTTGTGTCATTTTATCCATTAGGTCCAGAGGATGGGTCATCTGCTAGAGATGCTCTAATCCTGCAAATAGACCCTTTGGACCAAACTCAGACAACCAATTGTAGCTCATATCAAGCTATGAACAGGTACTGTTTGCTATTTTCTTGACGCTCTCACATGTACCTGCTCATAGCTTGATATGATCTACAATTGATGGCCTAAGCTTGGTCCAAAGGGTCTCTATGCAGGCTTAGACTTGTCAGATCACGACCAATATAAGTGACTAGACTCGTCCCGAGTTTCCAACCAAGAGCTCGATTAACATGGGAGAATTTGATGCTGGAGTAAGCTTGGTCCAGAAAATATAATTTGCTAGAATTTTAACCCAAAAAAAAAATTGTTGTATGCTCATGAGGGTGACCACATGATACAAAAGCACGAAGATATGATCGATCAGCTCCGCTAACCTCCAAGGCTCTACGCTTGATCAAATCCTAGGCCCCAAAGCTAAAACATAATAACACAAAGCAAGCAACATCGGATGAACCCTGGTCCTAATAACAATCTTCAAGAAGTCCCAGAAATTAATCAAGAAACTCCCCTTGCAAAAACCCTATCATTGTCCAAATCCTTGGCTCAATGTGATCAACTTCCCACATTCACTTCCGGTTCAATTTATCTATTAATATTCTGCATAAGCAGCCAGATTGGTTTAGAGAGTGATAATTATGTGATGTTTTCAGCTGGCTTCAACAGATCGAGCACCTCACCACCGCCCTTGATGTCACTCGATCATCGCTTCAATCTGGAGCAACTCATAGATTAAAATTAGGGAACCCTTTGTTCCGAACAACAACCAAGATCGACGAACCCTAGCTATTTCGATCATCACCCACCCTAAACACGAATATCAGCTACCAGGTTGTGAGAATCCGTGCCTTTGTTCTAATCTTTGATGGCAATGATTCAGGAAAAAATTGGGGGCAGCGTGATCAGAGGGTCGGGGAGAAAATCCTGCGATGTGAATTGCTGTGCCCTAATTTGATGAACGGAATCACGAGCGGTGAAGGAAAAGCACCTGTTGTAGCTTGTTGGAGGAGGGGATCCGGCTCGAGTCCTCCCTGCAACCGCGGAAGATTTTGGAGAACATGGCCGGAGTTCAGTGGAGGAGAGAGCGAGAGAGGTGGCGGAGTGGAGAGGTCGAAGGAGGCTGAGGTGAGGAAGGGGGGGAGAAGCGGGAAAGGGGTGCCCCATTACTCTCTCCTCTGGATTAATATGGGATTTGGACATACAATGGGACATACTCAGCGATCGTAACGGGCTCGGTTTTGCTCCCCTACCGAAACCCGCCAGTTGCCGGTAGCACCCACGGCGTGCGATGGGGAATCAGCGGCCAAGATGCGAGCGCCGCCCGCTTGTGACCAAAGTACCCTTGCGTATCGCGGTCGCTGCTTCCGCGACGCACGCGCATGGGCGCTACTGGACAATTTTGTTACTTGAGCGGTGTCGAGTCCGGAACGGAACATCCGCACACGGCACCGGATCACAGACGTCCACCCGATGAATGGCACTATCACCGACCGTCAGGCATCAGACGGATGTAATGTCAGCTTGTTGCTGATAGATGTTCCCACGGGGAAAATTTTCAGCACGTCCTGCGTACCATACAACCATGGGACCCACTGGGAAAATTATCTCGTGTCTCTTGAATCATAGTGGATCCCGCAGTTGTATGGTACGCAGGACGTGCTGAAAATTTTCCGGTCCCATGCCCTGAAAGCATATTTAAAAAGGGAAACTTTATACATACCCCAAAAATCTGTAATTAGCCCGCTCCCTATCGTTTCTCAATAACTTACTCAACAATCATTTAATACCAACAATCCCCCTTTTTTTTTTTTTGTACCCCAAACCCCGAAGCCCTTACTGAGCGTCTTTTGTACCCCCAATCCAGCCCAAGGTTTGTTTAAACTTAGCCCAAGCCCAACCCGTCGGGTTGGCCGCGTTGTGCGGGGTGGGTTCGGGTTAACCCGCCCAAAGTCGGGTTCGGTTCGGGTTGGCCCGCCCAAGTTGCAGCTAGGGGTGGCAATGAGTCGTGTCATGTGTAGTTTCGTGTCGTGTCCAAAACCCCTAGACCCGGACCCGACTCGTTTAACTAAATCGTGTCTAGATCCTAAACCCGTATCCGACCCGCTAATAAACGGGTAGACACGATAAGACCCGGCAAGACCTGTTTACCACCCGAATCTATTCAGTTGACCCGATCCAACCCAATCCGACTCGACCCGACCTGACCCGAAAGACCCGCTAGTATTATATATTATAGTATCGGATTGCTGGTAGACCCGACCCGACCCGACCCGACCCGTTGAATACTAAACGGGTCTTCCCGGGTCTACCGTGTCCAAACCCTAAACCCGGACCCGACCCGTTTATTAAACGAGTTTATCGTGTCGACCCGTTTACGACCCGAACCCGTTTAGCCCTGACCCAGACCCGCTAACTTCTTGTCGGGTCCAAAATTGCCAGCCCTAGTTGCAGCCCTACTTGTGCCTTCAAGTACCAGCCAACAGCATGGGGTTTATTTAAAAGTGCGGTGTATTCAAAAGTGCATATAATTGGGGTATATTTAAGGGGGTATGTTTTTGATTGGGGTATAATCAAGTTTGGGCGGGCCATTTAATTGGGGTGTATTGATGGTGGGGTGTAAGGGGTAAGGGTATTTTTGGGACATGAATGGGGTATGAAAAAAAAAAATTGGGTGTGTTCAAGTTTGTTGGAAATGGGTGCTAATTACAGATTTTGGGGTATGAATAAAATTTTTCTTTAAAAAAAGGGTTATTTTGACTTTGCCCCCCAAATTTTGCCTCGGAAAAGAAATAAAATTTTGGGGTTGAGCTAACGGAACAATTAGTTTTGGGGGGTAAAGTATAATTAATGAATGATGGGGGGTAAAGTCTAATTGAAGGCAAAATTTGGGAGGCAAAGTCAAAATAACCCTTAAAAAAATCTATATATCTATATATATACTAAAATAGAAGCCTCTATCCCGTGTTGTGACATGTGGATGTCTTTTAATGAGCTAGAATTCTTCTTCCATATGTGAACGCGGCTCTCTTTTAAATCCATTTAAAAATCAACCATAAAATGATAAATTTTCATTCAATGACATTTAATGGCCATTTGATGTTAATATTTCTAGCTCACTCTCTCTTTCTCTCTCTCTCATAAGTGAAATCACACTCACTTCAAATTTCACACTTCTTCCAACAGTTATGATGTCGTCTTTGTTAAATGGTGTGCATCAAGCACATTCGGGCATTGCCCAGGTTTCTTACTAGTATCTAAACTAAAATGGAAGCCTCTCTCCCATGTTGTGACACGTGGAGTTCTTTTAAAGAGCTAGAATTCTTCTTTCTGTATGTGAACGCAGCTCTCTTTTGAATCCATTTAAAAACCTATCATAATGATGATAAATTTTTATTTAATGGCATTTAATGGTCATTTTAACTAAATCCATGCATCAAATGAATGTTAGAATAGTTTTAATCACAAGGCTTTATTATAAAAGGACAAAAACATAAAGTATGAACATTAAATAAATCACGGTTTAGTTTTTAAACAAGCACTAAAACAGTGATTGGCATGTACGCAATGCTTGGGGTGTCGATTCCACTTTGGGCTCCCTCCTGTGGGTGCAAAATTTGGCCAACGCCCCGAGACGGGACCCACTAGCCCTACTTGGGGGTCCACAAAAATGACAACGGGACCAACTAGCCCTGCATGGGGGTCCACAGAGACGATGACGGGACCCACTAGCCCTGCCTGCTGTCCACAAAGACGATGGCGGAACCCCTCCATCCCTATCTGGGGGTCCACAAAGATGACGACGGGACCCACCAGCCCTGCCTAGAGCATGTCGATTCCACTTTGGGCTCCATCACATCTTCTCTTAGTATGGGCCTTGATGCATGCCATGTGTATATGAATCGCACTCATTCCTCTAATGCATGGGAGTCGTGTTCAAAAAATAACAATTAAAAAAAAGAATGATGTTTCCGCGTAAGTCAACATTATCCATACAATATAGGTAATAAAATAATATTTACTTTCAAAATGTAGCTAGAAATATCTATATAACCCCAATGGTTCTCACCGTTAGATAATTGAAGTTATCGGACGCATCTTTGCAGTGATTGAATACTCTCGTCTTTTACCCAAGGTGTACTATTGGGTCCACCAAGCTTCATAAATATCCTCTCAACTTTGTTCGATTTTTAGGCTATATCATGAGATGGAATCGACTGGGAAAACGTGGACAATTAACACTTAAAACTAAATTACAAAAGGAAAAAAATTATTATCTTGATGCAAACTCTTGTTTAACAAGAATAAACATTACGAGGATTCTTCTGGCCTTAGCTTCTATTCATAATCTAATCCTATAACAAATAAGTGTTAAAATATTTTATTAAATGGTGATTTAACATACCCGATTTATAGGGTGCAGCCAGTCCAAATAATTTATTTTAAAAATAAATAGAAAAAATAAAATATGGATATTAATTTAATCATGATATAGTTTGAACAAGTACTTAAACAATGACACAATATACTTGATAAACTAATCATAAACTATAGTTCTATACATAATAAACAAGACAAATATTTGTATTCGATATAAGTAGAAAATTAAGTTTGATAAACGATATATTCTTCTTAGTATTATTGAATACAAATATTTGTATCTGATATAAGTAGAAAATTAAGTTTAATAAACGATGTATTCTTCTTTAAATGTGAGTTTTTGGTCATTGTAAAAGATTGCGTCGGAGGAAAAAAAAAACTTGGATTACGCCGATGTTTGAGCCAATGGGAAAACATGATAATTTCATAACATTTAAAGAGTACAAGTTATTTTGCTTCAAATCTCTCTATATAGTGTGGACTGTGACTTTTTTCCTCCTCTTTTATATTTTCCAAGAGTGACTCCTTTCTAGTACCTCATTCATAGTTTCTTACAATGGGAATCACAACTATCAGAGAAAAGCAGGTAAATGTCGAGTATGATTCACCCATCAGGGGAACTTATATCAAAGGTTTGAGTGCAATTGACGACTACATGGCATACATCGAGGCTTCCATTGTTGGTAAAAAAAGCCCCCCCCCCCCCCCCCCCCCCCCCCCCCGCTAGCCTCTCCACTGTTGGGACAAGCTTGGGACCCCCTTTAATGGTTTTGGAAGATGTTTAGGTTTTTTAAAACCCTTTGATCTGATTTTGTTTCATGAAAAAATTTTGTCCATCCTGTCCCGTATCCGACTCTATATATATATATATATATATAATATTTGAAACTGCATAAACCATACTCATTGGTGATCCACATATTTATCACATGCTCAATTTATACTTTGTTTTTCCACAAACTCCTTTTGCAATCACTTTTATATATATTTTTATGATAATAACTTTTCTTATTAAAATTAATATATGGGTTCAAATCTACCTTGCTCTAGATCCTTTATACTAAAGATAATCTGGTCAGGATGAAACGAGTTATTTTTTATCTAACACGAGCGAGACGAGGTGGATTTGGGATAGCTTCGAAGTGAGGTATTTCCTATCAGGTTGGGGTTGAAATAGGGTTGTCCATTCGAAGCCCTATGACTTTTCAGGCATCGCCCAGGCTTCGTACTAGTAGAAATTTTGAGTGCAAACGTAAATTGAATTCTTCAAGATTTAGGGTGTTGCTATTTGCACCCCACGTACAGATTACTAGCACCCCAACTTAACAAATAAAGAAATACCAAATGTGCCCCAAAGCACAACAGGCACACTGATATGCACATCACAACCTTCATCCCCTTCTCCCACCTCCTCCTCCTCCTCCACTTATTCATATTCCTTCTCCCCACTCCTATCGCCCCATCGGAGCCGTCAATCCCATGCACCTCACCATCGCCACCTCCTCCCCCTTTCCATTCTTCTTCTTCCTCCTCCTCTTCCTCTCTTCTTTCTTTTCCTCATCCCCCTCCTCATCCTCTTCCTCCTCATTCATGCATATGTATCCATCGCACCCGACCGACATGGTTGTCGGTTGTTGCTAAACAAGGTGTTTGTCCATGTCAGTTGGGAGCGGCTGACACGTCAACAAGAATGTTGAGGAAGAGGAGAAGGGAGGAAGAGGAAGAAAGGGGGAAGAGGAGGAAAAAGAAGGGAAGATTGCGTCGACGGTGTTGAGGTGCATGGAATCCCCCCCTCCCCCTCCACTAAAGCTGATTTCTAGGGGGACCCTTTAAAGTTTTAAACTTGTTTTTAAAAAATTTCACAATGTCCCGCCTCAAAATTTAAATTTTGGACTTCCTGAGCCCGCTACTGTCCGGTGTGACGATCGGAGTTGGGACGAGGAAGGGGGGAGGAGGAGGAGGGCGTGGCAGCGATGACAATTGGTGGAGCGAGGAGGAGAGGAAGGAAAAGGTGATCCTTCTTAGGAGGTGCACTGTCAAAATGGTGGTAATAATACAAATCACTAGTAAGAAACCCGGGCAATGCCTAAATGTGCTAGATGCATGCCATTTGCCAAAGACAATATTGCAACTGTTCGAAGCAGTGTGAAATATGAAGCGTGTGTGATTCACTTGTTAGAGAGAGATAGAAAGAGAAAGAGAGAGAGAAAGAGAGAGATTAACATGAAATAACCATTAAATGCCATTGAATGAAAATTTATCATCTTTATGGTAGGTTTTTAAATGGATTTAAAAGAGAACCGCGTTCACACACGAAAGAAGAATTCTAGCTCTTTAAAAGATGTCCATGAGTCACAACACGGGAGTGATGCTTCCATTTTAGTATATACTAGTAAAAACCCCGGGCAATGCCCGAATGTGCTTAAAGCACGCCATTTGGCAAAGAGGACATCACAACTGCTTGAAGAAGTGTGAAATCTGAAGTCAGTGTGATTCACTTGTTAGAGAGAAAGAGATAGAAAAAGAAAGAGAGACATAGAGATTAATATCAAATGACCATTAAATGCCATTGAGTGCAAATTTATCATCTTTATGGTAGGTTTTTAAATGGATTTAAAAGAGAGTCGCGTTCGCACATGAAAGAAGAATTATAGCTCTTTAATAGATGTCCATGTGTCACAACATAAGAGAGAGGCTTCCATTTGTGTGTGTGTGTGTGTGTGTGTGTATATATATATATGTATATATATATAGAAAACGGGATATAGGCTGGTAGCCCATTTTTTGGTTTGGGCTGTCAGCTAACAGCCCTCCGATCCCCATCATCTGCCATCCATTTTTTCTAAAAAAAAAACATTTTTCTTAACTGTACACCTCTCTCTCTCTCTCTCTCTCTCTCTCTCTCTCTCTCTCTCTCTCTCTCTCTCTCTCTCGATCTCGAGCTCGAGCACCAGCCCGACCACCTCCGGTCCGGCGACTGCTCCGGCTCTCCGGCACCCCCCCTCCGGCCCCCCGGCACACCCACCCTTGTCTTCTGCTCCGGCGCTGGCCGATCGCACCAACCCCCACCTCCGGCACCCCCACCTCCTTCTCCTGCTACGGCGCCCCCCCTCCGGCCCTCCGGCACCCCCACCTCCGTCTCCTGCTCCGGTGCCGGCCGATCGTAGTCCCCCCTTCCGGCACCGGCCGATCGCACCAACCCCGACCGCACCTCCACCTCCGGCGATGGGGTGGCTGTCGGAGGTCGGGGGGTTGCCGTCGGCGGTCGGGGGTCGCCGGAGGGGGGGGACGCGGTCCTGCGGGATGGGGTCGGGGGTCGCCGGAGGGGGTCGGGGTTCGCCGGAGGGGGTGGGGACGGTGAGGGCTGGAGATCGAGGATGGGGGGGAGGGGTTTGGGTGTGTTTTTTTTTTTTTTTTAAATCGACGGTCGGCAATCACCATCGGAGGGCTGTTAGCTGACAGCCCAAATTTGCAAATGGGCTGTCAGCTCATACCCCGTATTCTCTCTCTCGCTCTCTCTCTCTCTCTCTCTCTCTCTATATATATATATATATATATATATATATATATATATATATATATATATATATATATATATATATATATATATATATAGAGAGAGAGAGAGAGAGAGTAGTGATACATTGCGGCCGGCTAACGTGCGGCCACCCCCTTCGGGGGTATTTTCGGATTTTTTTTTTTGGGGATTGATCACCTAAGCTTGGATTGGACACACAACAAATTTCAGCCCGATGCAAGACTTGTAGGCCGTCCAAATGTGTTGATCTTTTATCGGTCGTTCATTTTTTTTTATCATTTTGATCAACACATTTGGACGGCCTACAGGTCTTGGATCGGGCTGAAATTTTTTGTGTGTCCAATCCAAGGGTACGTGATCAATCCCTAAAAAAAAAAATTCAAAAATACCCTCGAAGGGGGTGCCGCACGTTAAGCTCGCACGTTACCGGCCGCAATGTATCACTATTCTATATATATATATATATATATATATATATATATATATATATATATATATATATATAGAGAGAGAGAGAGAGAGAGAGGTGCGGTCAGCGGTCTGCAGCTGTCCAATGCACCACTCCGTGCATCGGATGCACGCGGCCGGTGCATCAGACGGCTGCAGACCGCATCTATGTGTGTGTGTGTGTATATATATATGTATACATGTGTGTGTATATATATATATATATATATATATATATATATATATATATATATATATATATATACATATATAGGGGCATGCTATAATGCGGCATGCGGTAAGTGCGGCACCGCACTACAACCGTTTGATGCACCGTTAAGTGCGGTCAGCGGTCTGCAGCTGTCCGATGCACCACTCCGTGCATCGGATGCACGCGGCCGGTGCATCAGACGGCTGCAGACCGCATCTATGTGTGTGTGTGTGTGTGTATATATATATATATATATATATATATATATATACACACACACACTAGTAAAAAACCTGGGCAATGCCCGAATGTGTTTGATACATGCCATTTCGCAAAGACGATATCGCAACTGTTTGAAGAAGTGTGAAATCTGAAGTAATGTGATTCACTTGTTAGAGAGAGAGAGATTAACATCAAATGACCATTAAATGTCATTGAATGAAAATTTATCATCTTTATGGTAAGTTTTTGAACGGATTTAAAAGAGAGTCGCGTTCACACACGGAAGAAGAATTCTTGCTCTTTAAAAGAGGTCCACGTGTCACAACACGGGAGAGAAGCTTCCATTTTAGTATAGATATATAGACTAGTAAGAAGCCTGGACAATGTCCGAATGTGCTTGATGCACGCCATTTGGAAAAGATAACATGCAACCGTTCGAAGAAGTGTGAAATCTGAAGTGAGTGTGTGTGTGTGAGAGAGAGAGATTAACATCAAATGATCATTAAATACCATTGAATGAAATTTATCATCTTTATGGTAGGTTTTTAAATGGATTTAAAAGAGAGCCGCGTTCACACACGGATGAAGAATTCTAGCTCTTTAAAAGACGTCCACGTGTCACAACATGAGAGAGAGAGAGTTCCATTTTAGTATAGACTAGTAAGAAACTCGGGCAATGCTTGAATGTACTTGATGCACGTCATTTGGCAAAGATGATATCGCAACTGTTCGAAGAAGTGTGAAATCTGAAGTAAGTGTGATTCACTTGTTAGAGAGATATTAACATCAAATGACTATTAAATGCCATTGAATGAAAATTTATCATATTTATGATAGGTTTTTAAATAGATTTAAAAGAGACCTGTGTTCACACACGAAAGAGGAATTCTAGCTCTTTAAAAGACGTCCACGTGTCACAACACGAGAGAGAGGCTTCCATCTTAGTATATATATAGATATAGATATATAGATGTGCATGATATTGTGGTCTTTAGGGCTACGTTTGGTAGCTGTAAAGCGACGAGAAAGGGGGGCAATTGGCACAGGATTCCCCCCTAAAAACCGATTGGCTGACCGGGTAAAAATCGGGAAAGACTTTCCATGAGAAAGATATGCCCCCTTAACTGCCGGATAGTGATGCCTCCCTATATCTGATTGAATCGCTTTCCTTTCCCCCGGATTATTATCAGATTTTTTTATTTTCCTATATGCCCTTTTATTCCTTTAAACCAAATAGGATATTCCGATTGCATCCCATCTTATTAAAATTGCACGTACAACATATGTTTCCTCTTTCAAAACCCTAGCGACGGCAACCACGTCTCCTGTCACCTGAGAATCTCTCGAATCCGGTAATCTTCTCTCTAATCCATTCTCCATATGAAAGAATATTTTGTTCTAAATCTATTGTTTCATGCAAACAAATATGATGAAGTTTAGAAATTTTTATTTGGATTTTTTTTGGGAAAAGAATCCTAACATCACTTGGTACATGTATGTGATCAAATATGTTAAGGTTTTTTTGTTTGATTGGATTAAAGTTGTAATCTATGCAATTTTTTTTTTTTTTTTGTGTACAACTATTGCTTTATCATTGTATCACGAAGAGCCTTTTTTCTCCATATAATGAGATGTTTTTTATTGGGTAGAATTTTTACTCTGTCGACTATGGTTAGTGGTGTGAAAAAGTCGACCGACCCGAGCCTGGCTTGAAAGTCAAGGGCCCGAACCCGACCCGACTCGGTCAACAGCCTGAACCTGGCCTGGCCTGAAAGTCAAGGGCCCAAACCCAACCCGACTCAGTCAACGGCCCGAACCCGGCCTGGCTTGAAAGCAGCATGGGCCGAGTTCGGGCCACCACCCTGAGCCCGCAACCCGACCTGAAACTCGACCCGAAATGAAGAATATATGTGATTTTTTTTATAATATTTGTTATATATATGCGATCAAAACTATAAATTGGATAATATGCGTTTAAGAATATGCCTTTTGCTTTGATTAGTTTGGTATAAGTTTTGATTAGGGACTAATATTTTGTTTGTCTTTTTGCTTTTGTACTATAGAAATGCTACTCAGCTCGAAGGTTTTTCCGATTTCGGAAAACCGAATAACATGGCAGCGTGCAACTAGTTGCTAAAACCCACTAGCGACATTTAACTCTTTTACACCACCAGTTGCACGCTGCCACGTCAATCGGGTTGAGCGGAATCGGGAAAACCTTCGGGATTAATACCATTGCTTTTTGTACAACTATTGCTTTATCATTGCATCACGAAGAGTCTTTTTTTACCCCATATAATGAGATGCTTTTTATTGGGTAGAATTTTTACTCTGTCGACTATGGTTAGTGGTGTGTAAAAGCCGACCGGCCCGAGCCTGGCTTGAAAGTCAAGGGCCCGAACCCGACCCGATTCGTCAAAGGCCCGAACCCGGCCTGGCCCGAAAGTTAAGGGCCCGAACCCGACCCGACTCGGTCAACGGCCCGAACCCGACCTGGCCTGAGAGTATCATGGGCCGAGTTCGAGCCACCACCCTGAGCCCGCAACCCGACCTGAAACTCGGCCCGAAATGAAGAATATATGTGAATATTTTTAGAATATTTGTTATATATATGCGATCAAAACTATGAATTGGATAACATGCGTCTAAAAAAATGCCTTTTGCTTTGATTAGTTGGTATAAGTTTTGATTAGGGACTAATATTTTGTTTGTCTTTTTTGCTTTTGTACAATAGAAATGCTACTCAGCCCGAAGGTTTTCCCGATTTCGGCGATCCGAATGACATAGCAACGTGCAACTAGTGGCTAAAATCCACTAACAACATTTAACTTTTTTACACCACCAGTTGCACGCTGCCATGTCAATCGGGCTGAGCGGAATCGGGAAAACCTTCGGGCTTAATAGCATTGTTTTTTGTATAATTGTTGATCATTGCATCGCAAACAGTCATGCTTTTTTTTTCACATAGAATAGCGTTTTTTTAAATATTTGGTCTTCAATTGTCTTTCATCTAGACTGACCTTAACAAATTATTTTTTATCATTACAGATGGATCATAATAACATTATGAGAAAAAGGATATTTTTAATTTTATTTTTTAAGAACTTAATGATCAAAATATGATGGAAGATACTTGGAGAAGTCTAATTGAATTAGTAGCGTTGTTCTATGTCTTTCTAATTATCATGCTTCAACGACATTTTCAAAAACATGTCCTAAGAGAGCAATATGAAGATCAAGATGAAGCACTTGAAAGATCCATAACACGGCATAAACATTTAAACCGATTGCTCAATATTAGTGACCTTACATGCATAGAGCAATTACGAATGGATAGGTACACGTTTTTCACTTTATGCAAATTATTACTCATGTATGGTCGATTGATAGATACCAAACATTGCACTGTGGAAGAGATAGTGGCTATGTTCTTACATATCATAGCGCATCATGTGAATATTCGTGTTATCAAATTTCGATTCCAGTGATCGGGAGAGACGATTAGTAGACACTTTAACGCAGTGTTGGAGGGAGTAATACGACTCCAAGGACAATTACTTAAAAATCTCGAGGCAGTGTCCGAGACCTCTATTGATAATAGATGAAAATGATTTAATGTATTCAATTTAATCGTACATAAAATTTATTCTTATTTTATGATTGAAATATATGGCTACTCATAATTGATGATCTATTTTATAGAATTGCCTTGGCGCGCTAGATGGGACATGCATTAGAGTTCATGTCTTGGAGTCTGAGAAGCCTAGGTATTGGATGAGAAAAAATGAAATAGCTACGAATGTACTCGGAGTTTGTTAGTTGGGAGGGGTCTGCAGCGAATTCACGAGTACTTAGGGATGCAATTAGTAGAAGAAATGGCCTGAAGGTGCCCCATGGTAAATTATGTTATTATTCGTTAGCATTACTATTTGTAATTGCATGTTTCGAAGAATATATCTTAATATTAAAATTATATTTCCTTTTGATGTAGGTCATTACTATTTGGTAGATGCTGGTTATCTAAATAGTGAATGATTCCTTGCACCATATAGAGGGCAACGATACCACTTAAATGATTGGAGAGATGGCTATCAACTTATCACTCCCGAGAAATTTTTTAACATGAAATATTCAGCTGCTAGAAATGTCATCGAGAGGTGTTTCGAACTACTTAAATTACGTTGGGCTATCCTTAGAAGTCCTTCATTTTATCCAATCAAAACCCAATGTCGAATCATTATGGCATGTTGTCTACTCCATAATCTTATAAAGAGAGAAATGCCAACAGACCCATTGGAGAGTGTGGTGAATGCAAATATAAATATCTTCACTTAGCCACATGGTGATCCAATCACATACGTTGATTCATCTCCACAATGGGTTGCTTGGAGAGCAATTTTGACGCAACAAATGTTTAATGAATTGATGGAAAGTAGAAATACATGATGTTTTATTTGTATAGGCTATAGGACTTTTAATTCTTATTTTATCATTTCGACTTGTTGAAGGTACATTGAATTATAGAATGAGCTTGCATTATTTATACTATGGACATGTAAAGCTTAATTTCTTTTATTTATTGATGATTGAGTATAATAGATGATTGTTTGTAGGATGTATATGATTGCTTGCAGGATGTTTTAATTATACGTTGTGTTAGTTACTATTATTTTATTTATGCTTTGTATGCCTTGGATATAAAAATATATGATGGATTCAGGAAGTACTCGTTTGTACAAAGGAGTGCCAAGGTACGAAGTAATAGACAATGAACTATTAAGGAAGATGCAACACTAGTAGAGTCATTAGTACAATTATGCATCAATGGATACTGGAAGGCAGACAATGGTTTCAGACCCGGTTACCTTACGCAAGTGGAGAAGCTCATGGAGGAGAAGTTACCAGAATGTGGTTTGAAAGCAGTTCCTCATATAGAGTCTCGCGTGAAGACATTAAGAAAGTAAATCCTCACTATTACAGACATGATCCATAATTCTAGTGGATTTGCTTGGGACGAGGATCAAAAAATGATCATACGTGAGAAGACCATTTTTGATGATTGGGTTAAGGTAAGAATGTGTACATTGTTTAATCAAGTAGATGATATATTCATATGTAACATTTTATAACTTCATATGTAGGTCCATGTTGGTGCTAAGGGGCTTCGGAATAAGCTATTTCCCCACTATGACAGTTTGGCAGAGGTGTTTGGGAAGGACCGTGCAAATGGTCTAGGAGTAGAAACGATGGCTGATGCTGTTGAGGACCTAGACAGCAGTGCCCAAGGTCCTTTATATGATAACATTGATCGGATTGTAATAGATGAATTGGATGACAACGACATGACGAATACATCATTCTCCAAGCCATCCATAAACCAATAATTTACTGGGATGTCTTATGGGGCTTCCAAACTGCTTGTTCATAAGAAGCGAACCCGGAACACCGAGGCGTGGGCTTCGAGTTTGGGAGATTTGGCGTTGACATTTAGTAAGTTTGTGGACATCACACAGGAACATCTTCAAGCAACTCAGCAACACCGAGAAGCCTCTCAGCAACACCGAGAAGCCTCTCAGCAGAATATGGAGCGAATAGGTTTTGTTCAATGAGGACCAACATCATCATCGAACTGCTGCCATGGAGCAATTGATGAACATTTCCAGACTTGAGTGAGTTGGAGCGCTTGGCTGCTAGTTCTATAATACTCGGTGATTCTGTGAAGATTGACATCTTCCTTTTACTTCCAAATAATCTCAAGCGCACCTACGTACTATGTCTTTTAGGAAGGTTTTGACGTCCTCTTTAAATTTCTTAGACCTTGTTATGCTTTTAATTTGAGTATGTAATAAATAAACTTTAAATTCTTAGACCTTTTAATTCTTTAAATTTGAGTATGTAATAAGTAAACTTTAAATTTATTAGCATTATCTATTCTAATTGTGATGGTCGGGAGTTCTTTTTCTTGCTTCACGTGCCCTTTCAGTGAAATTCTTGAGATATTGAGGTGCTTCTCCTATTGGTGAGATAGATGAAGTGCAACCAATATTGGCTCATAAATGTTAAGGCTATGATTTTTGGAACCATGTCCTGGATTCATATAAAGACATACATCACAATTAACTAAGGCCATCCATGTCGAAGTAGATTCCACATTTTCACGTAACCACTGCAGGGTCTACAACCCAATGTATTCACACAGACTGAACAACACAAGGCCTAACTTTCAGGTGATGATACTATAAGAAAATTTTATTTGCTAGCTCGTTGCTACAATTAGCTCCATAGTTAGTCAATTAGCTAGGAATGAAGTAAAACTGCAATTGACATTACATAACTATGGCATGTCCCGTTTCAAACCTCAAGACAACGACGACGTTGCCAGGTGCAGAACTTCTTACTTAACATGATGTTTGATAATAAGCAATTATATCCACAAACGGGGCCGTCCATTCCTTCTGCCTGAACCTCTCGGGGCAGCTAGGCCTTGGCACCTATGTCCAAGAAACGAGGCCTTGTTTGATCAGGTTCTTTTTGAAAAAAAAAAAAAAACCAAACACTTGATTCATGTATATTAATCACTGCAAATTGGATATAACATCAAGAACACAAACAGTTTGGTGCTTCCTCGCAGATCACTGCAAGGTGTTCGGATCACACAAGCGGCGGTTGGAGAGGGGAGGATGATGCTGGTTAGCGATGCTGGGACAATTTACACATTCGGGATTAACAGCTTCAACCAAGCACTGGATTCTGAACTACTTCCGGTACCTCAGTGATTTGAATCCATGAGACACGTATTCGTTGTCCAGGTCGCGATAGGGAACTTCCTCACCGCGGTTCTATCTAGAGAGGGCAGGGTTTATACCTTCTCTTGGGTCCATGATGCAAGACTAGGCCACCGGAGTGATCCGAACGATAGAGAGCCTCGCCCTCTCTTGGGTCCTCTCGAGAACATACTGGTGGTGCAGATTGCCGCGGGCAACTGCTACCTCCTAGCACTTGCGTTTCAACCCACCGGCGTGTAAGCTTCGAATTTTTGCTGCAAACTTTATGAGTAAGCTGAAATTTGGATCCAAATGCCTTACTTTTCATATTGCCATTATGTATTGAATTCCAAAGAACAATTAAACTAGTACAAAGGTTTATGGGGACAAAGCTTCATTTTTCTTTAGAATGCTAAATTCCATCGTGTTGGAGCCCACAATTACCACCAATGATGCATTTGAAAGATATATTGATATAGTTAAAGGCATTTGAACCATACCAAAAACTCTGATTTTTTATTTATTTTTGAATAAGTTAGGATTAAAACGTGATTTATTCAGTAATTCACTATGCGATTCCACGTTTTTACTCTGATTAAAACGTGGAAATCCTTGAGATACGTATTCATTGTCCAAGTCGCGATAGGGAACTTCCTCACTGTGATTTTATCTAGAGAGGGCAGGGTTTATACCTTCTCTTGGAGCCATGATGCGAGATTAGGCCACCGGAGTGATCCGAACGAATGAATCTGAAGCTTGGGCCCTTGTTCAATATGAGAGGGATATTTAAATAATTTGATGGGATTCCCATCTTCCTTTCCCTTTCAAACCAAACAGACCACCTCATTTAGGAATGGGAATCGGATTGCTTTCCCTTATATATTCTTGTGTAACCAAACAACATCAAGGCAATCTGATTACAAAGGAATAAGATTCCTGGAATCGGATTGCTTTCCTTCAGTTACATAATCCGGCTACCAAACACGGCCTAGGTGCAAATAATAGCACCCAAGATTTATCAGGCATTCCTCCTCAAAATCATGCACGTGTATCTCACGTGCCCAATCTCGGCGTAGGATAAACTCATCCAAGGGTTCCGTCGGTTCACGCACGGGAAGCCGCCGCAAGGTGTTTTCCTTTTGTTCCAGTGTTGCTCGGCGCTCTACAAATCGAGCCTTCTTCTCACACCCCCTTCTCCCATCTGCTCCATGGCGTCTGGCAAGGTGACCGCTCTCTCTCTCTCTCTCTAGAAATAATGGGTTTTGTTCCGTTCCATGAAAATCTAGGGTTACAGTATTCCATTCGGAGAATCTAGGTTTTACTTGCCAACTTATTAATTACAAACCCTAGTTTTTCCCATGTAGGTGGACGATCGGGGTTCCTTTGGATCGAAGAGGTCCCGCAACGATGGTATGTTTGCAGTTATCTCAAAGCACTTCGATTTTAATATGAATCTTGGACCGACCTTCCAAGACGTTGTTTGTAAGTAGGTTTAATGTTTTTCCTGTTGATGTCAATTTTTGTGGTTACATTGTTTACAATGGACTCAATGTACCCAACAATGCTAGTTATAATTTCCTCATATTTCCATACTAATCAAGAAAATCTTAATTAATCACAGATATCATTGAAACCATTCATCCGGTTCGTCCTTGCTCTTACCATTCTAAACAGCCCCTACTCCAACCCGGGCACCTTTAGCATCTTCATACTGTTGTTAGGTCAAGTCAGCCTGTTTGTGACTTGCTATGGATATTCTAAGTAGATCCCGTTTGCCGATATGGTTAGAAAATAAAGATTAGCAATGGTTTGTCAGTATGACTTCCGATTCTTCTAAATGAAGAATCACGATTATGCGTGAAAATAACGAAAATATTTAAATATTAAAGTACCCATTACCTTTTATTTTTAACTATGTTGAACCCACTACACCAACATATTTAAGTTATCATTGAACAAATTCAAGATAACAATGAAGTTGATGGATGAATCATTGAATCGTGTATATAAAATGTGTTTGATGCGTTAATAATGTAATATTGCCTAGCTCAAAGAATACTTTATGTTTTCACTCTCTTGGTTTCTACTATTTTGTACTTCTAAAAAACATAAAATCACTCAATTTCTGTTGACTAATGCACTACTCGAAAAACATTGAGTTTTACAGTGAACAATACTTTTTGGAGTTTAAGTGATCAAACACCTTGAGCCAGTGTTTGGCACCAACACACATATTTGTATTCCATCAACATAGGCCCAAAGTCTCCTTATTTTGCAAGGAGAAGTTTATATTTGTTGTGATAGGGTTTTTGAAGTGGCCAATGAGTATGAATGTGGGCTTACTGGGCTATAATTAGGTATCATATCAACAACTTCATGCATATTAAGTAATGAATGAAATCACACATATAATGCTGGATGATCTAATAGCTTTAGGTATATAAAGGTGCTCCGAGAGAGATGATAGATTAATGAAAAAGATCGGAGAATAAAAAAAAACTAGTAATCAATTTAGTAAAGTAGCAAAATAAATTAAAAAATACTATGTTGGGTGGTCCAATAGCTTTAGATTATAAAAGTGCTCCAAGAAAGATGATAGATCATCGAGCTAGTCGTCGATTTGGTAAAATAGCAAACAACTAAAAAAAATGTTTACTTCTTAAACAAGAGCTAATGCATACTACATTCATTCTCTTTATTCTTACTCATTTTCTTAGGACATATGCAAAGAAAACAAAAGTAAAATGTGAAGTATATGGGCCAATAGGCCGAATTTGCGTCCCTCTCCTGCACAAATAGGTGTATGGTAGAAGAGAAAGAAGGGGTTACTAACGGCCTTCTCCCACGCATCTTCACGGCCTGTTCCATGTCGGAGACAACGAGGCAATTGCTATACCTTTAATGTAGGTTGCTACTTGTGCGACAAGGAATTTTGCTACCTTAGGACAATTAGAGTTATTGCCATGTTTATCGGAGCTTTCATTCAAATATTATCTCACTTCTCCTTTCAATAGTCTAACACTGAGATCTTCCCTATGCAGTAGGATGAAAAGGAAGGCAATCCGAAGTCCGAACAGTCAGATACCACCACAGTGGAAGGCTACTATATTTCTATTATCGAAAAAAACAAAGGGAGGGAATGTGGAGATATCAACCTTATTTGAAGTAGATTTTCATGCAAAATGAAAGCTTTGCGCCTCTAGTTATTTCTCTGTTTCGTCTTCCAAATAATCCACTATGGAGCCTTTTTTGGTCTAAACAAAGTCACTAAATATACTGGTGTTAAAAAGACTTTGTTTTTTTTAACTCGGACACATAAGAGGATATGACCGGCTTTCCCATTGACATCCACACCTACTTTCTCTCCTATACCTTATGTATGTCCATATGAAGTGTCGTTTATCTTTTTGTCCTTTTTTTCACTGAATCACGAGGCTAGTAAATTGCAGTAGCACCAATTGAGGACAAGATATGGAGAACAATTAAGATGTTTTGGGCATGTACAACGTATAGCATAGGTGGCCCAATAAGGAGAGGATCTCAGATTAGTGTGAAAGATCACAGGAGGAGTGGAAGTCCTAGAATAACATTGAAGAAAGTTATTATAAAAGACATGCAAATATTTTCATTGACAACATATATAGCCCTAAAATCTTAATAAAAATGATTCAAATGAACGACGAAGAAAGATTCATAAAACTGACCCCAATTAGATGGTGTATGGCTTGATGGTTATTGTTATAGATATAATGATATTCTTCTAATTTTCTATTTGCAATAAAATGGAAACTATGTCTAAATCTATAGATCTTCATGACCACATCATTGGTGGCTTTAGGTTTACCACAAGGAAGATAAAAGAAAACACTAAAGACGGTCTGACGTCGTAGATCAGGAACATTGGTAGTCATCAAGAGCCTTCAATTCATTATGGAGTGCACCTACCACCCGACTCACTCCTCTCTTTCTCCTCACCCCCTTTATATTTCTGGTCATTGTATGTACTAAGGACCAACCTCACACACACACGGACACACACACAACACAGAGAGAGGAATTTTCGGGTGAGCCTATGCCAATTTGGTACATATTGTCAGAGCAAGAACTGATGGATTGAGTCACCTATGCTTAGTGCACTTATTTGAGTGGTGAATTCACCATAAAGGAGTTTCACACATAGGCCCTTCCACTTAAGGTACCATTTTACAGTTTAGCCCCTCCACGTAAATAACATCCACGATATTTTTTTAGGATTATACAATGCTCATTGTTGAACTGAGTGTTGTTAAAATCATTAACACGATTAGGCAAGTTGAGTAACTATTCCACATGATTTTAAATACTCTTGAATGCTCGTTGTCAAGACTGTATCAGATCAAGTAATTGCTTTACTGTGGTTGCTAAGAAATGTGAAACTTCTATTGAAAATCAAGACCTATTCATGAATCGTAATGCTTGGCCATAGTGCTCAAGTGTAACATCCCACCCCCCACACAAGATATTGTCCACTATGCTCGTGCCGTGCGAGGACTTCCCAGGAGGTCACCCATCCTAGTACTGCCCTTGCCCAAGCACGCTTAACTATGAAGTTTTTATGGGACCCCAATGGTTCACGATTTTTAAAGCACGTTTTGTATGTTAGGGATGGATAGTTATATATATAGCCCAAAATCTTTATCTCCCCAGGTAATATGGGACTAATTCGTGGCCTTGGATACCTCACTGGACCTCACCTTATCCATATTGACTTTCCCTGCCTCGTGAGTCTTGGCTATTGGATCTTGCTTGTCACAATCCACCCCTCTTGATGGCCATACATTTCTCGTGTAGGATTAGCCCCTCACACACGATATTGTTCGCTTTGCCCATGCCACAAGAGGACTTCCCAGGAGGTCACACATCCTAGTACTGCCCTCGGCCAAGCACGATAAGCTACTGAGTTCTTATGGGATCCGCAGTGGCTCGCGATTGTAAAACGCGTCTTATATGTTAGGGATGGAAAGTTATATATATATATATATATATATTATGGGGACGGGGAGCCTGGACCTCAGGTGCAGCATCAACGCTGCACCCGGCGCGGCATGGATGCCACATGTCCCGAAAAAACCCGGAAATCGAATCGGATCAGCGGTATAAATGCCGGATCAATCCTCAGCCGCCCGATCGCAGCATCCAACGGATCCGATTCCCCCGCGGGCTGAGTCTCGCTGTTACTGTGGCGGGCACAGTAACAGCGAGATTTACTGTGGCCCGTTCGATTCGATCGATTAGACATATGGCATTCATTTGGGATTGAAATGGTCGTCCGGGTGAATCCCACCCGTCTGATCGATCGAATCGGACGGGTCAAAACAATCTCGCGGTTACTGTAGCGGCTACAGTAACCGCGAGATTGATTTGGCCCGTCCGATTTGATCGATCAGACGGGCCAGATTCACACACACAGCATAACAGCCGGTCGGTATTTGTTTGAGCCGTCGATCGCAGGATCTAACGGCTGGGATTCATTCCAGCGTTAAACCTCGCTGTTACTGTGCCTGCCACAGTAACATCGAGACTCAGCCCGCGGGGGAATTGGATCCGTTGGATGCTGCGATTGGGCGGCTGAGGATTGATCCGGCATTTATACCGCCGATCCGATTCGATTTCCGGGTTTTTTTCGGACACGTGGCATCCATGCCGCGCGGGTGCAGTGTTGACGCTGCACCTGAGGTCCAGGCTCCCCGTCCCCTCTCTCTCTCTCTCTATATATATATATATATATATATATATATATATATATATATATATATATATATATATATATATATATAAAATCCAAAATCTTTATTTCCAGACGATGTGGGACTAATTTATGGCCTTGGACATCTCATCGCACCTCACCTCATCCATCTTGGTTTTCGCTGGCTCTTGACTTTTGTGATGACCAAGATCCATTAGTATGGGTTCCTTCCATGGATGGGATAAAAAATGAATTGTTGTGTTAAATTTATTGTGGGTATGGCATGCCATTAATTAAAAATTAACACTAGATGTTACCACATAGCAGCCTAATAAAGTCTATTTGGAATCCTTCTTTCAGCCTTGATTCACATGAACCCTCCAAGGGAAATCGAATGATTGTGATGCCATCTGTATATATTTTGAAAAAGATAAATGAAAGGTGCAGATGCTAGGCTTTCGTCTTGTGCTCCTAAGGGAGGTGAAAGAAAATCCATTAATGGGACACTACTTCTCTCGAACCTGGAACACGTGCCTCTCTCTTCCCATTACGTTTCAATCAATGACTATTCACATTGCACATGCAGCGAAGCTTCCGTCACATCGCAATTAAACGACCAACACTTGCCAAAGTTGCCACTCCTCATCTCATACAAGAATCGAAACACAAATCGAAAAAATAAGAAGAATTATCGGATCGAGAAGATCTCCAGTAATGATTCGATAAACGTCTTATCTGATGGTTTCCATTGACGATCAAATTTTGTCTTGTGATGAACTACCTTTAGATTTATGTTACAATCATTTTTTTTTTTTCATAATTTCAAGCATGAAGCAATAGAGATCATATGGACATCTTCTTGATGATATGGACATCTTCTTGATGGAGCCTCTGATGTTTGTGTTTTAAATTTAGTTATGCTTCTAGAGTTGAACTATTTTGTTACGAGCATTACATTTGCTTAGAGCTTGCATTTGTTTTCTTCTTTTCTCCAATTGAATAGTTATGTTTTACATTTCTAACGACTATGACGGTAGGGAGATGGCCGCCTGGGCATTGCATGGGTTTTAGGCCAGTAGGCTAATAAATTAAACATTACACCTACATGCTTATTTTGCTTAAAAAACGGTCCCAATGGAGTGGAATAAAAAAATAAATACTACTTTTTTGAAGCTAATCTAAAGGTATGGATGGTCCATTGGGACAATTGTACGCTTCGCACCTCTGGATGCTCTTGCATCAATACTTAGTTGTGTTCGCTTGTCCAACTTTTTGTATTTCCTCCTTTTTGAAGCTGCAAGAAGTATAACTAAGAAAGCTGAGATATAAAGAAGAAAACCGATATGGCTCATGAGCATATCAAATGAATACGGGACTTCTTGAAAAGAGCAATAAGATAGACAACAAAATAAGCCAAGCGACATACATGATTCAATCACACTTGAGGAATGAAGAAGCTTTGAAGGGACACTAAGATCTAGATCTACCAAAATTTTTGTGGCTCAGGGCCCCCTAGAATCTAGATATCTCTCAACTCCTGCCAGTAGTATTTTGAGGGTCAATGCTCCACCTTTTCGAGCAATCTTTATCAAGACTCAAGGGAACAATGTTTACCTAATAAAACTCTACAAGGCTCAACACAATACTTCCCAGGTGAAATGAGCATGAATATTGCGGTTGCAGTCAGTTTGAGGGTCAATGCTCCACCTTTTCGAAATCTTTATCAAGACTCAAGGGAACAATGTTTACCTAATAAAACTCTCCAAGGTGTTTCTCAAAAAAAAAAACTCGCCAAGGCTCAGCACAATACTTCCAAGTGAAATGAGCATGAATATTGCAGTCGCTGTCAGTTTTAAAAAGAATTATAATGGATGGGAAGCATAATTGATGTCAAGAAATTCTCAATTTATTTAAGTGCGGAAGAACTAGCTTTGGAGCTAAATAATAATGTCGATATTTGAGTGGGTATATTAAATGACAACATTGCCATATTTTTTTTATAATTGTTAGATGTGTCATGTGTGATACGTAGCTCATGATTTCACCCTGCAACCCTTGATTACATGGTCTCCAATAGTTTTTTGTGTTTCTAATGATTCCTCAATTAGCTGGATCTTTAATCGTTTTTGTGTTTCTAATGATTCCCTGATTAGCTGACTGGCCTGCATACACATATTCAACTCTTTTTGAATGTTTAAGCATTTTGTCTTTTAACATTCTTCATTTAGTTTGTGTCTTTTAATATGCGACCATTATTGAGGGATTTTCCTATAGTATGCTGGCTATATTTTGAGAATAAGCATATATTCTCTTGTTAGTATGATAGCATTTATTTAATCTTTTTTTGGAATCACATGTTTGTTTCCTACGTCGATATCTTTGATGCTGTAGCTAGTTTAGGACTTCTTCAACGGGTTATTAGTCCATTTCAATGGGTTATTAGCCAATCGATAGCAATCCTGCATTGTCAGGAAGTTGGTGTTCTATCTTATGTTGCTTCTCCTTTTGTTGATATATTCGCTGCTGTAGAAGTTTAAGATGTCTTCAATGAGTTATAAGTCCGTTTTCAACGGGTTATCAGCCAATCGATGGCAATCCTGCGTTGCCAGGAAATTAGTGTTTTCTCTTGTATTGCTTCTTTTTTTCTATATAATCTTGTAAATTTAGCAATGTTCTTTATGAAGAAGATTTCAAATGTCAGCTTCTCGCAAGGACGGAGACTGGACCTGCCCTCAATGTGGAAATATGAACTTCAGTTTTCGAACTGAATGTAATCGTGAAAAATGTCGTGCTGCCCGACCATCCGCTAGTCCAGTAAGCCATTTCTCTTATTTTTATTTCAGTTTCACATGATTGAGAACTGAATTGACTAATTTGGCATTCCGGTGGGTTGTTGGAGACATGTCTTTTTACATCTTGATGTGCAGCTCGCACTGATAAGTTGCGCAATGTAATACCACTAAATGATGATCATTTACCTGAGTTTAATGAACTGTTATTAGAATTCGAGATCCATATAAAGAAGGCAAAATAGAGTAGTGCGGGGCACATAGCCTGCTTTAGGATGCACAGGCAGCCACTTAAACTAATGGAAATGGGTAAATTGCCTATATCGAGCTTCCTAATCTAGTATGTTTTCAAGATTATCTCTGAAAGTAGTTGGGCAGTATGTAAAGTTATGCAGAACAAATCAAGTACGACTCTGATTAACCTCTCAAATGCTTCCCTCAAGTTGGTGCATAAATGTCAATCGTGCCCAATATGCCAAGAAAATCATACATCTCTGTCTTTCAAACCAAGTTACTCAAGATGACAGGAATTTGCTTCTCGATTATCACAGAAGACAGATAACTACAGTTGGTGCATAAATGTTAATCGTGGCCAATATATCAAGAAAATCAGACATCTGTCTTTCAAACTGCTTTACTCAAAATGACAGGAATTTGCTCCACGGTTATCATAGAAGACAGATAAATTTGTTCTTCCCCTCGTCTTAAAGGATGTGATGATCTACTCCATGTATCTTCCCTCATTGCGTTAAAATGTGTAGTTTGCTATCCTGATGGCACCATATTTAGCAAAGAAATATGCATTGGAAATTAAACAAAAACTGACAATTTGTAGAGCACTACGTGTACCCCTGGTAATTACTAATTTAGATGTGTCATATCTGATAAATCCAGGTTTTTTGTTTCAGCAGGCAGATTTGAATTTTTCTTTAATTATTATTTTCCTTAACATGAAACATCTACTATGCTCCAGTTGTTTGGGATTAAAGTTTGGCATCATATGTATCAAAAGATTCTCATTGGAAATTACGCAAAAACTGATAGTTTCTAGATCCGGATCGGAAGTTTGATAACCATGTCCAAGGCCAAATGTAAACACATGCAACTGAGTGTGGTCACCACCTGGTGAGAACGCCACACAATGATAAAAAATTAAATACAAACGTATAAAGGTGAAATATGTACATCTCAACACTGGTAAACTATAATTCTCCACCTTGGCATCCGGTTATAGCTAGTATGGTTAGGATCTGTAGAACTTCCATGGGCTCGCATCACTTTTTCTTATTTCACGTTAGTAATTCTAATTGAGATTGTGAAATGTAGATACCTTTATTTGTGATTTAGCAATTTTAAACCAAGAAAATAGAATTCCTCTTCGAATGATTTATTGTCTCGACATATCGACTTAGAGTGAAATGATTTTGATCATAAGCTGATGTTCAACATGTCGACTTCTTTTGTCTTAGTAGCTTGATCCAAGAGGTAATTTCATGGCTAGCTCCTCTTGAAGCCCTCCTGCAAGATTTTATATTTTTATGAAGATGCGTGCAATTTTTTGATTTAGCTGTGACGTTGTACAAATGGAATCCATATATGCGAGTAAAGATTTGTGATAATCAGTTTCCATAGGTTTGAGTGAGCCTCTTTGATGTACTCCACAATCCACAATCCACATTACTGTTTTCTTTTTTATTTTAGTCCCTAGTACCTGATTTTAAGTTTTTAAAGGGTATATTTAGAAGAGGACACATGCGACCATGTGGAAAGTAAAGGAGATAGAAACTGGACATTTAAATGCCCTTTTAAATGTGACACAATATGGTGAAGATCTAAATTATAGTCAGATCTCCAAGATGTAAGGACATACTGGAACGAGTCTGTGTGGTAAATTGGTGCAGGACAAATCCCAAAGGATCAAGCTACAGGTGTGTGGATGAAAGAAGAGGGAGAGAAAAGAAGAGTGATGACTGATGGGTTATCGTTTGAATCCGTGATTGACGTGGCACAAATCCACTAGCCAAAAGCGGAACCCACGACCAGTAAAAAAGGAAAATGAACTAGAAGAGGGCCTAAGCTGACCCCAAGTAGATTGGAAATGGCTTGATGGTTATGGTTATTCAATTTTGATTCACATCGCTTGATTCTTCCTTCATAAGGATCAAGAAAAGGATGGATCTTCTAAAATAGTCAATTTTCTTAAATAAGAAAGATTAAAGTCTACATAAATTTGGATCATCGAAGCCCTATATAAAAAGATACAAAAAACAAGCTAAAACACAATCATAATGTATTTACGGCTTTAATATCCATCCTTAAACCAAACTAAGATTTGTCCAATACCAAATCTATCTAAAATAGTCCTACTAAGCTCAAAATTTTAGCTTCTTTGCACAATCAAAAAATTTCAAATTTTTTTTTGAACTCCTAGGACTGATCTAAATCTAGGGTTAACGTAAACCAACTGATTACATCAATGAAAAACGTGACAAGTATGAGTTACTACTTGTAAAGCTCCAATAGAATTACTTCTATTGTTTTAATACCAGATGTGATTACTGATACATTCAGGTATAAACTGGTATTAATACAGCATGTTGTATTCATGCTGCACAAGTTGAATTTGGACTACTGCCACGCTTTTCCTGTAATCACATCATTATATTAATAAATTATATCAAATGTTTGCTCAAGAAACCAAGTACTGGTTCCTCTTTTGACACTTGTTATTCTTTGGGATGAAAATGTTATGCAGAACAAGGTAGCTTCAACCTAGCTAAATTATACCCTTGGAAAGTATTGTTTGCAGCAGAAGGCATACTTAGTTAAGACTTAAGATAATGTTTAACAGTTTCAAAATGGATGAATAGCACCTAGAAAAGAAACTAGACTAATTAAAATCAAATGCAAATTTGTCACACCTCTGGCTGATTTGGTGCCAATGATTTAATTTAGAATCTATATACCCGGACTTTCACTATATATATATATATATATATATATATATATATATATATATATATATATATATATATATGAGGAATGGGATGTTGCCTATCAAAGCAGCGTTTTTGCTGCTTTGAGACATTGTTTGACCATCCTAGAAGTTTTGGAATTTGATGAAATTTGGTGAGGGTGTTGTCTAGGGTAAGATGATCATCCTCACAAATTTTCATCAAATTCCAAAACTTCTAAGAGGGTCAAATGGTCGAAGCAAAATGCTGCAGATTTTAACGGTGACTGCAGACGATTGATTTTGCTTCGACCATTTGAACCCCCTAGAAGTTTTGGAATTTGATGAAAATTTGTGAGGATGATCATCTTACCCTAGACAACACCCTCACCAAATTTCATCAAATTCCAAAACTTCTAGGATGGTCAAACAATGTCTCAAAGCAGCAAAAAATGCTGCTTTGATAGGCAGCATCCCATTCCTCATATATATATATATATATATATATATATATATATATATATATATATTTATATATAGGGTTGTTATGTTGAGCTGTGAGCTGCAGTAGGAGAAAATGAGCTGCAGGTATTTTGACCCCCCTAAAAGTTTTGGAATTTGATGAAATTTGGTGAGGGGGTTGTCTAGGGTTAGATCATCATCCTCACCAATTTTCATCAAATTCCAAAACTTCTAGGGGGGTCAAATGGTCGAAGTAAAATCTGCAGATTTTAACGGTGACTGCAGACGACAGATTTTGCTTCGACCATTTGACCCCTCTAGAAGTTTTGAAATTTGATGAAAATTGGTGAGGATGATCATCTAACCCTAGACAACACCCTCACCAAATTTCATTAAATTCCAAAACTTTTAGGGGGTGAAAACACTCGCAGCTCACTTTCTAAAACCGCAGCTCACAGCTCACTGTAACATTCCTCATATATATATATATATATATATATATATATATATATATATATATATATATATATATATATATATATATATTGATATCAAGTTTTGCTCCTAGCTCATTGTGGTGACTGACTTGAGTTAGCATATGAGAAAGTGATGTAAACTTTGAAAGCTATCTTGCGACTCTGCATTCTAATTTCTACACTTTCCTATAAAGTTAATGATCATAACCCTTGTATTTCATTCTAACCTATTTAGTTTCATTAGAGAATAGGGTCAGCACCCGTTCCTGCTGCTTTTGGTCATCCGGGACCTTATTTTGGTGTTGGTGCTCCGCCACCAATGCCATTTGGAGTGTCCAATGGCTACAGGGAGCTATTTCCAATTCCTGGAATGCGTTATGACTATGGGCCACCTAGCAGTGCTGGTTCATATGGCTTTCTATCTGCATATGGTCCACCTGGACCAATGGGAGGTTCTCTCTCTCTCTCTCTCTCTCTCTCTCTCTCTCTCTCTCTCTCTCTCTCTCTCTTGCGCACACATGCATGCATAGGAGTAGTGGGACAAACAGATGATATGGATCTATGCACTATTTGGTGTCTACATTGGCATGCTTGTGTTTAGATGTATCACATCTCCATACAAACTTTTTCTTTTATTTACTTTTTGAGCTTGGCAGGATTGGGTTATGGTCCTGGTCCTGGTATGGAGCGATATGGATTTGGTTACCGGGGGTCTCCTCTGCCGGTATAATGCTTTTATACTACAACAATATCATTAGATTCTCCCTTCTTTTTTGAGTTACTTTTTTATCTAACTACGTGCTCCCTGGGGATCTCAAGGTTTCTGGCCCATGGTTTGAAGGAGCTTTACCTGATAATGGTGTTTCACGGAAACGCCGTGGAGGTAAATTACATGATATTGTCTGAGTCTCCAGATATTCAAAAATCTTTCTTGCATCATGTGCTTATGTTTCCTATTTTAATTATCATAAAATTTTTGGCCTGTGACCCAATTGCCTTCGCAATATATCTTATTGTCTCTTGTCAAGCCTATACATGTTTTACACCCTTAATATCTTTATGGTTAAATTTAACGTTGACATAATGTCTACTTTATGATTATCAGTAGGAAACTTTTAATTTGTAAAATTTTCTTTACACTTCTGATTTGCTACTGAATTGGCATTCTTCTATTCATGCTACGTGCATCATGTTTTTCAAGAAATTTCATCGTTTTGTGTTTTTAGAAATTGGTTGTTTGAGTGGAGATTTTCATTTTGCATTACATTAATTTTCAGTGCTGCCTGTAACTTTTAGTCAGTACGTACAAAAGTTTTCTTTTCCCCCAGAGTTCTAACCATTGGTTATTTCAATGGAGTTTTTCCTTTTCCAGTTTGTTAAGTTCTGGTGCTGCCTATAACTTTTAGTCAGTATGTACAAAATTCTTTTCATTGTGGTTAATGGATAAAATTTATCATTTATGTTTATCGTCGGCTAGTTGAGGTCATCAAATTAATCATGACCTGACAAGTTATAATAAGCCTTACCAAATTTGCTCGGTCACCATGAATTTGATTGTTCTAGAGTTGAAATATAATATAACCATTTAGATTTAGTGTTTATTATTTTTACTATCTTCCATTGATTAAATCAAACGTTTCTGTTGCCCAAATGTGCTGTTCAATTTTATCAGGCCCAACTGATTCTAGCTTTCATTTAATATTTCTCAGGGCCTGATGGGTTCTCTGAAGGAGATTGGATCTGTCCCAAATGTGACAATGTTAATTTTGCCTTTAGAACCACTTGCAACATGAAGAAATGTGGAACCCCCAGGCCAACTCCTGTAAGTTTTTTTTTTTTTTAAAAATTTGCTTGTATGGTTTCGTGTCCATTCTTTAAAATCAAAATTTTTAAGAGCAACTTTGATGAGAATGTAACAGAAAGTCTTGCTATGAAAGGCGAATATTCACCTTAGGTATCTAATTGCTTTGTTTAGTAACTCGGAAAGCCATTTCTTTGTGAATTTAAGGTGTTTGCCATCAACTGAAGTGTGCTAAATGGTCAGATGTCAGGTTATGTTAGGTTGAATTTTGTCCCGAGACTTGAAATCTTAAATATTGATCTTGATACAATGCTAGCCACATTGTATTTGAACTGCATCACATGCTGTACATGGGAATTGCTGAATTGCAATGTTTTTACCACCTAATTTATATTTCAAAATCTGTTCAATTCCAATAACAGGACAATTTGGATCTGATAATTTTATAGTGATTTTGGTTGAAGCAAAGGAGCAAGATTGAGAGGCTTGAGGCATTTTTTGGGGAATCGTGGAGTCAGATTGTGATCAGCTAGGACCATTTGATACAAGATATTGATCTTGATACAGTGCTAGCCACATTGTATTTGAACTGCATCACGTGCTGTACATGGGAATTGCTGAATTGCAATGTTTTTACCACCTAATTTATATTTCAAAATCTGTTCAATTCCAATAACAGGACAATTTGGATCTGATAATTTTATAGTGATTTTGGTTGAAGCAAAGGAGCAAGATTGAGAGGCTTGAGGCATTTTTTGGGGAATCGTGGAGTCAGATTGTGATCAGCTAGGACCATTTGATACAAGATATGGAGATGATTGGATCATAAAGCGTAATTATTTTGGGGTTTTACAAGTGTGTTTTAGGTTGGATCAAGTTTGAGTCAGATTTTGATTCCTTTTTTTTATTTTGTAAGTTAAGTCATTCATCACTTTGGTGGCTACGATTAGTAACATTATTTATCAGAGATTAAGTTACAACTGGCGGGATGTCAACTCCTTAAAAATGGGGGTAATAGATGGCTGGCAACATTTGTATTATTGCAAGAGGTCTGACACATGGCCCGTGGGGATCTTATTTTAGTGATCTAATATCTACTGCACCTCCTCATCTAAAGGGGGACGTCACATACAGCTTGAAAAAGGAGTGAGCTCACTTTCTATGAAAATTGTAATTCTCTTTAAGATGTTCTTAACCGAGAATGTGTGTGTGTGTGTTACATAAGGTGTGTTCCAGGGATCGAATCACACCTCTGTTGAAGCGTTTTTTGCGTACCATGTGGCCATGCCTTCTGGTCATACTATACCATGGGAACCTGGGTTTGAACATGTGACCTCTTAACCAAGTGAGATATGCTTTACTGCTGAGTTGTGACTGCAGTCACGTGAAAAAGGAGATGTTGGATGAACAAAATAATGAAGATTGGAGTTTTTTCTTCAGTTGCATTGTGGAGTGATGCCCTAGCAGCTCAAGTGTAAGATTGGATCCTTGGTTTGAAGTAGAGGAAATCCCGATGACTCCAAGTTTCTGAACTGACTACTCTTTTCTTTCAGTTTTATTCTTTTAACTTCGGTGTAATTATTTGTTATAAAAAAATATGATTTTTTTGAATATCTGCATTGATACTCAATAATTTGACTTCCCTATACTCCGCCTACACACCCAGTATCTATCCACCAGTTAAATTTACAAGTTAATACCTTGTTGAGAATTTGCGGAATTGCTGATTTGAAACTAGCAACCCTATTTTTGTTGTTTTGCCCTTTGATTTATATTCACTGGCAATGCTTTTCATTATTTCATTTTCTATACATTCTTTTTTGTTGAATCTGCACATCCCTGTAGTTTAACAGAACTTAGATTCTGGTATCCCCTGATAATTCTGTACCTTAATTTGACCATACGTTGTTGTTCGTGGATATATTCGCAAACTAAGAAGACCCTTGTCTGGGACCAACCGTCGTTTTGTCCCTGCATAAATTCGATATAGAGTTTCTAGTTTAGCCTCCATGTCCCTTTATAAGTATCATTGTGGTCTTGTGTGATTGCGTATATGCATATGGGGTCCAGGCTCAGTAAATAGCATGCGCTATAACCTCATAATTAACATTGGAATTGTGTAGTCGACTAGTCGCGTATCTCATTGTGCAACCACATAACCGAAGTGTGCATCGCACAATTGTATGTGCGACCACAGAACTCCATAGGACTAGTGGGGTTGCACATCACATTGTGCGATCATATATGCGGCTGATCGGTCGCACAATGACATATACGACCGTACAACTTCGAACAATTATTTCCCCTTTCACACACACACACACACACACACACACACACACACCACACACACACACACACACACACACACACACACACACACACACATATATATATATATATATATATATATATATATATATATATATATATATATATATATATATAGGGATGCTTAGGTGCGGTCCGCAGCCGTCCGATGCACCACTCCGTGCATCCGATGCACGCGGCCGGTGCATCGGACGACTGCGGATCGCAAACCCCACCTAAGCATTCCTCTCTCTCTCTCTCTATCTATATATATATATATATATATATATATATATATATATATATATATATATATATATATATATATATATATATATATATATATATAGAGAGAGAGAGAGAGAGAGAGAGAGAGAGAGAGAGAGAGAGAGAGAGTTTTACTTTGGGCTGCCAGGCCACATGGCTAGTTTAACACCTTAGGATCAAAATGCTGTGTATTACAGCTGAACCCCAACACAGTTGGTTACAATTGGACCCCAAAAAGCAGAGCCATCCCTCTCTCTTTCTCTATCTCTCGATTTCTCTGAGGCGCAGCGAACCGAACTTCCCGATCACCCTCATCACCTCTGGTAGGGTCACCCGGCCAGTGAATCGCACTTGTGCCTCTGGAGGACGACACTGTATCCTCATCATAGATAGTGCCAGTGGAAGTACTGGGAATCTTCTATCCCAAATCATGGTGGACAAATTGGGATTTAAAACGAAGAAAATGAACTAACCCTACATCTAGTCGTGGACCTCATGGTTTAAGAATGTCCAGATGTCTCCAATCGAGAGCGATGTCCTGTAGACTTCAGTATTGGGAAGATTTATAAGGAAGTTGTGTGGTGTGATGTCGCACCATTGAGCATCTATCATATTCTGTTGGGCCGGCCATGGCGGTATGACATAAAGACGACGCACGATGGGGAAAAGAAGACATATTCCTTTATTAAGATTGATTATAAGATCCTACCTCAAAGGGAACCACTGAAGCCTCTTGCTAGTGGTCCTACGCCACCCTTTGTTACCCCAAAAGTAACAAATGGGCTACCAAAGGCATATCCAAAAGTAACAAATGGGTCACCAAAGGCATATCCAGTCCTGTTGACACAAGTGTGCTTCGAGGACGATATTAGAGAGTCACGTTCAGTGATATTCCTAGTCGCAAAGGAGATGACGGAGAGTCTAAGCATTCCCCATGAGATTCAACCCTTGCTTGTGGACTTTAATGATCTCATACCAGAAGAGTGACCTAAAGGTCTTCCACCTCTTAGGGACATTCCACATTGTATCGATCTCGTTCCAGGAGCGACGCTACCCGACCTTCATCACTATCGAATGAGTCCATCTGAGTATGAGGAACTGCGTCGATAGGTCACTGAGTTACTGTAGAAGGGACTAGTTCAAGAAAGCATGAGTCGATGTGTAGTACCGACACTTCTAACTCCCAAGAAGGGTGGGATGCTGAGGATGTGCATAGATTGTCATGCCATCAATCGAATAACGTTCAATTATAGTTTTTTAATTCCCTGATTGGATGATATGCTTAATCGGTGGATAGGCATTCCACTTTCTGACTGCACCTGAGCAGACGAGAGACAACTGTGGACGCAGAGAGCAGACCTTCTAGAGCAGTTTGACGGCCACTCGATGGAGTCGAGTTCTTTTGAGATCGGGGGAGTTGAACCGGGGGCGTTGATGCAGCCTGATCTGCATCAATAGTTCTTTATATTTTATGCTTTTTATGTAGTAGCTGAAAACGTTTAATTTAGTGTTTTGTTTCAGCTTTCAAGGCCTTTTATTACATGGTTTTGGCCTTTATCAACATATTTTATTATCCTAGTTGATGCCTTGTCGTGCGGGGTTGTCCATGACCTCCTTCGGAGGGTTTTCGGATTAATTCAGACTCTTTCCTATGAGTTTACAATACTTTATTAATAAAATTATGGGCTAACATGTTCTGCAGGGAGTCGACGGTCAAGATTAAAACTTGAACCAATGACTAGATGAGAATCATTTTAAAATTAGATGACATGACAATTAACTGAGCTTTAATTAAAACCCTAATGGGCTTTTAAGATAATTCCAAATAGTGCTATGACTCACCCACCTGAGCCCCCTCTTTATTTCGGCTATACGGATAGTAAAATCCAGCATGTCCCCCTATTTTCTCACTTAGCCGCACGATATCCTCTCTTTCTTTCACGTGATTCCACCCACTCGCCCCCCACGTCTCTCTCTCTCTCTCTCTCCCCCGCCCCCCCTATTTCTTTCTTTTCCTTCCTTATTTGTCCCGCTTCATCCCCACCCTTCACCCCTTGTTTCCTTTGATCTACACCATTGGTTCGCAAACCCTAATCTTATAAAAAGGGGAAAACAGAAGATTTGCAGATCTGAATTGTTTGAGAAGTCTCTTTGGGAGAGACTCGAGTTCTCAGTCGTCGCCATCGACTTCGTCTCGAGAATTTCCTTGGCATTGCCTCGAGAAAACCTTGGTGTTGCGTTTTTGAAGGATCCGGCTCCTCGTGCAGTCCGGCCTTGCTCCGTGTGCAAGATCGTTGGTGTGTCCTTACTCTTTGCTCGACCCATGGCGAATAGTCCATTATCTTTCTTTTCATCTTATATCTTTCATCTCTATCCTCCGTTTCGGCATCCTTCTCATCGCCTCCATACACATTTACATCATCGTAGCCACTCCAAATTGTTATTAGAAGCATCCATCGAAGCCCTATTAATTGCCATATTTTCTCTAGGTTTAATCCGACTGTTGGAGCCTTTGCAATAGTGTTTTTAGCCTCTTTTTTATCGTAAAATCTGCTGCATATCTATAGTTTAGAACTGAAATCTTCTGCTGCGAATGAATTTATTATATACAGAAATTAATGTTTTGTGATGCTTTTATGACTGCAGTTGTTAAATCTTGAACTGGGCTTTAGCCTCTTTGCATATCTTGTTAGTTCTATGATTGTTACTGCTGATTTGCTATTGTTTGAGTGGGTTTTACATGCAAGAGTCCTAGAGGCTTATGATTGTAGTGTATACCTTATTGGTGGTTTTATTTTGGTAAAAGTTAATTAGGAAATCCTTTCACTGCAAGTGTTTTACAAAATTATCTTGCGAGCGACCTGCAGATTGAAATCGGCAACAATCGGTTCTCCGATGTGTTCCAAACACGTGCATAATTGTGACTGGGTTAACTGTAACCCTTGAGACGAATTTTGTCTGTATTAATTGCCTTGACGAGTACCATCTTCCTTGCGTGCAGTCGGACAACAATCGACATCTTGCACCAACAATTTGATCTAAGTTTGAATGGGTGGTACTTGCGGGTCAAAAGAGTGGAATGAGTTGTCAAATAGCTCCTATGACATGCCTAGTTAGCTTTGAAGTGTTGCAAGCTGCAAAACTAGTTTTCTGATGGCCCTTTTTCCTTTTTTTATTAATCATCCATGGTATGCATTTTAATTTTATTTTTCGTTTCCGGTAGGCCTCGAGCCATGTACCATCCGGCAACAAGGATCATTCGGAAGCCCCGGATGGTAGCTGGACCTGCAGCAAATGCAACAACCTCAACTACCCCTTCCGCACCGTATGCAACCGGAAAGGATGCGGGAGCGACAAGCCTTCAGCGAGCCAGTAGCCGCTGCCTCTTACCTGTCGATGACCACCAACGAGAATTCCGGCACCAGGGAGGTGGTGATGAGCGGAAACCAATGCATCCATGCCGCTCGTTCATTATGCTAAACACTTGTTTTCCTTCGGGCACCTTCTGCTGTGGAAGTCATTGCTGGCATTTTGGCTTGGAATGCGGGCATTTGCGATGCACCATATAGACGTAACTGTGGATTCAATTGGGTGTTTTGAGTGCTATCTTTGTACTTTGCGAGTGTTTGTTTGATGTTAGCCGGTTGCGCTAATCAATTCTGGTGAGTTGTGTGCTTGTTACTTACGGTGAGTGATCTGTGATTATTCTGTAGCGTTGGTCTCGAAGGTTGCGTTAGATTCGACGGGTATGATAAACCCTAATTGGTTGGTTGAGAGTATAGGTTGATCCAAGTTGTGGTGTGTACTCCATCGTATGATTACAAGCATCTCAATTTCTGACCCCGCTTATGATTTACTGATGCAGGAGGTGATTTGAGGACAAAAAGAAGGCATGCATTAGTGATGGCAGCATTCCCATTGGTCTGCTCCTTGCTACCCATATGTTGGTTATGAGCAATGCTATTCAGCCCGAAGGTTCTTCCCGATTCCCCTCAGCCTGAAGGTTTTTCTGATTCCGCTCAGCCCGATTGACATGGCAGCGTGCAACTGATGGTGTAAAAGATTTAAGAATCGCTAGTGGGTTTCAGCCCCAGTTACACGCTGCCATGTCAATTGGGCCTGCGAAATCGAAAAAACCTTTGGGCTGAATAGCATTTCTTGTTAGTTATAGAGCATCTTCAACGGGCTCCTAGGTGCCTCCTCTAGTCTAGGAGCCCCTAGATGCCCACTTATGCGAGGTAAGGAGTGGGAATTGAAGAGCACTCCACTCGGGCGGAGAGAGAGCCGTGGGAGTCTATATAAGTGATTATTTTTTTCGGAATAGCCGTTGGAGATGCTGTAAGTGATTTTTTTAAGGGCAAATTAAGAAAACCTCCCGTGAAATATACACCTCATTTCATATTGGTCCCTCAAGTCTTTTTTTTGAACAAGTTGATCCTTGAACTATGCTCCGTCTACATTTAGCCTCCTCTGTTAGCTTTTATTTCGAAAATACCCTTGTCCTGGTAAGCAGAAATTAAATATTTAAGAATAATTTTGAGTCTTATTAGAAACTGAGACGGGTATTTTGGGATAAAAAGTTGATGGAGGGGGCTAAATGCACACAGGGCATAGTTCAAGTATCAAATAATTCAAAAAAATTATTGAGGGACCAATATGAAATAATGTGTATAGTTCAGGAGAGGTTTTTGTAATTTGTTTTTTTTTTTGGGAAATTTTATTCATACCCCAAAAATCTGTAATTAGTCCCCGTATCCCTAGCTTTTCTCAATAACTTACTCAACAATCCTTTAATACCAACAATGCCTTTTTTTTTTGTACCCCAAACCCCAAAGCCCCTGCTCAGCGTCTTTTGTACCCCCAACCCAACCCAACCCAATGTTTGTTTAACCTTAGCCCAAGCCCAACCCGTCAGGTTGGCTGGGTTGTGCGGGGTGGGTTCGGGTTAACCCGCCCAAAGTCGGGTTGGATTCAGGTTGGCCCGCCCAAGTTGCAGCTAGGGGTGGCAATGAGTCCTGTCGGGTTCGTGTCGTTTCTAGTTTCGTGTCAGTGTCCAAAACCCCAAGACCCAGACCCGACCCGTTTAACTAATCGTGTCTAGATCCTAAACCCGTACCCGACTCGCTAATAAATAGGTAGACACAATAAGACCCGATAAGACCCGTTTACCACCCGGATCTATTCAGTTGACCCGATCCGACCTGACCAGAAAGACCCACTGGTATTATATATTATAGTATTGGATTGCTGGTAGACCCGACCCAACCCGACACAACACGACCCATTGAATACTAAACGGGTCTTCCCGGGTCTACCGTGTCCAGACCCTAAATCCGGACCCGACCCGTTTGTTAAACGGGTCTATCGTGTTGACCCGTTTACGACCCGAACCCGTTTAGCCTTGTCCCAGACCTGCTAATTTCGTGTCGGGTCCTGTCGAGTCGAGGAGAAATAATTCAGGTTGGGCTCGGATTAGCCCGCCCAAATTCGGGTTGGGTTCGGGTTGGACTCGGGTTGGGTTCAGGTTGGCCCGCCCAGGTTGCAGCTCTACTTGTGCCGTCAAGTATCAGCCAACTGCATGGGTTTTATTTAAGAGTGGGGTGTATTCAAGAGTGCATATAATTGGGGTATATTTAAGGGGGTATGTGTTTGATTGGGGTATAATCAAGTTGGGGCGGGCCATTTAACTGGGGTGTATTGAAGGTGGGGTGAAAAGGGGAAGGGTATTTTTGGGATAGGAATGGGGTATGAAAAAAAAAAATGGGGTGTGTTCAAGTTTGTTAGAAAAGGGGGCTAATTACAGATTTATGGGGTATGAATAAATTTTTTTTTTTTTAAGGAACCGGTTGGAACAGTCGTTCCTTGAAACTGTTGGCTTTTATGGTTAAGGAGGGGTTACTCACGAGCCGTTGGAGATATTCTTAGTGTTTTTTTTTAATACTAACACCCCTCGAGTGTTTTGAAAGTTCTATAGGGACCATCTATTGAGTTTTATGAATTTACAATTTTCTTGCGCATGGCCCTCCAGGCTTATCAAAATTGTATTTTTTGGGTCCGCCCTGGCTGCTCCGAACTTCATGGGGGTCATACTGTAATTTACCCTATTATAAATGTATGTATTACAGTATTAGTCAGGCCTGCCACAGGTGCCTACTATCAGAGGACGCTAATGGATCAGGCCTGCCACCTCACGATGAGGGACACTTGATGGGGCATTACTCTTTAGCAAAGCCCAAATGATTGAGGGATTGAAAAACAAGAATTAAAAGGGCAAATTAGTGGTAGGTCATTCTAACATTAGCGATAAAGACGGACAATGAGATGCTTTAGTGTTAGATCCTTATGTTTAAAAAATATCCATTTTACCCCTACATGAAGCTGCACAGTGAAGCAACAATTCGATTTTTGGCATAAATCACTGTAGTAAAAAGAGTAACCATATGCGCATATTGTTACTCCTTTTGCTACAGTGAAATCACTATATTATTTTTTTAAAAAAAATCTTACTAATTTTTTTTTTGTTACAGTGAAACCATTGTAGCAAAAGAATAACAATCTTTACAGAAATGAGTAACAATCTTTGTAGAGTAACAATCTGCAAAGATTGTTACTCTTTTACTACAGTAAAATCATTGCAGTAATTTTTTTTTTTTAAATTCTTGCTTTAAAAGAAATTGCTACAGTGAAATCACTATACCAAAGAGTTACGATCTGTGAATTATTGTAGCTAAAGAGCAACAATTGTAGATTGTTACTCTTTTGCTGCAGTGAAGAGTAACATTTGTGATATTAGTATTAGGGACATTTTTTGTAATTTAAAAAGGAGAAAAGTCAACGGTTGTACTTGCTCTAAATGCATATTTTTTGAAAAGACCTAGTGCAAAATCATATTGTTGTCTATCCTTTTCACTAAACGGATCTCTTATCAGGAACCTAACACTAAGTCTCCTTTAAAATAAGGGGTTCAACCAACTGCCAATGGTAAAGGTCAATTACATTGGAAAAAAATTTCAGTGTGGTCGCTTACTGCCCCTCCCACTCAGCCTTCTCTATTCCAGGTTTTTAAAAATTATTTTTGATTGCAGCGAAGAGAGCCGTTGGAATCTCAGGAGCAGAGGGGGTCGTTTGGGTCTTTTCAAACCTCTTCATCGGCTACACCGGGGACCACTAGTGGGGACCAACGATCACGAAGTAATTCTCTCACCATCTCTGGCGAGAGGAGTGGCGTGAAGTCAAAGTATGGAAAAAAAACATAGGAGCCGGTTGGAGCAATCGTTCCACGTCCATGCAAAGAAGGCTACTTTAGTAGATAGGGCTGCAACTCGGGCGGATTGGATCGGATTGGGGGTCAACCCAAGTACAAAAACTCTCAATCCTAACCAAATCCAACCCAACCTCCAATCCTAACCAAATCCAACCCAACCTCCAACCCGAGATTCTCAGCCCAAGCCCAACCAAATCTAAAATCTTCATGCTCGGGTTAGCCCAAGTTGATTGGATGGGTCGGATTGTGCAGGTTCTGGTATACTTATTTTCAATCATTGTGTAAAATTTTGACCTTTGAATATCAAAAAATGAAAATGACATATACTTACTAACAGTAACATAAAACTTTTGTTGTATTTCTATCCATGCAATTTACTATATCATTAGATAATATCTTTATTTAATAAATAATAATCAAATAAATAATATGGGACATGGGGAAACAAATGGCTATGATTGTGACCCCGTAACATATGAGCACTCGGGATGGCTGTGATTGTTAACTATATATCACAGACTCAGATATACATGAGTAATCGGGTTGGGGTTGGGTCGCATAGCCCGATCCCTCAACCCAAGCCCGATCCAAATTTTACTTGGGTTATATTTTTTCGACCATAACGCAATCTAATCTTCAAATACATTAACCCAAACCTGCCCAAAACTCGGGTTGGGCTCGGTATGGGTCGGGTCCAACCCGCCCAAGTTGCAGCCCTAACTTTAGATGGTATATAATTGCCATAGAAAAATTTCGCCGAATAGGTGGCAGGTTCCTTACCCACCAGGGCATGGAAGAAAGAATGGACCGAGAGAGGACCTCTCGCATCCCAAATCAAATCCAACGATGGTTGTCCCCCATTGTTGGGATGCATGTCCAAACCGCAGAATGTATGGACGAAAAAGAAATTGTACGTATTGAATGGATTAGAGATGGTAGGGTTCTCCTACAAACAATTCACGCTAAAATAAATCATTGTTCCTATACCATTTGCAAATTCTTCCGTCAAGCTCTGATTAATGGACCTAAAAATCTCTCAAATTATATTTGACTAAATCCAGGTATTGTGGACATTTCGTCATATTCAATACGTAGCATCTTAATTTATGGCTAAGGATGGGTCGCTGAGGAGCCCGATGGAGATGCTCTTAGTGTTTTATACCATGCTTGCTTAATTCTAGAGAGCAGGGACCACCAACTTTACTTGGATACTTCTATATATTTTAATTTACTTAATAAGTTTTACATTTTAAAGGATAGATTATAGTTAGACTCTTGAAGTTTGGGGGCAATTACAGTTGTCGTCCTATATGTTTTTTTGTGTAACACTAACACCCCTTACATATTTACAAACTGCAAGGGATGTAGGTGTTACAAAAATAAAAAAAAAAACCCGAATGTCTTAAAATAGTCGCCCCGAACCACGGAATCACCGTGGTTCGGGGTCCAGCCATCAACACATGTCCACACCCGTTTGATCTTGATTCTGTGGTTCGAGGTCCAGCCATCAACACATGTCCACACCCGTTTGATCTTGATTCCGTGGTTCGAGGTCCAACCATCGACACATGTCCCCACCCATTTGATCACCTGACCCTTATAATGGAAGCCCCCTAGGGTCCTCTCGGTGGCATCTATTGAGTTTTATGAATTTGGAATTTTCTTGCACATGTCCCCTCTAAATTTATCAAAATCATAATTTTTTGGTCTGGCCCTGCTGCCCTGAACTTCAGGGGTCATATTGTAATTTGTGCTATTATAAATGTATGTATCGAGGTGGGTGTCATTCACATGCCACATGTGCCTACTATTAGGTTGCAAATGAACCAAGCTCTTCATGAATAGCTCACGAACAAGCTTGATAAAGACTCGTTCAAGCTTGTTCGATTACTATTTGAGCTAAGTCCAAGCCTAGAGTTTAGGCTCGTTTAATAAACAAGCTAAGCTCAAACATACTAAAGCTCGGGTCGATTGGGCTCATGAACATGTTCGTTTAAGGATCGTGAGCAAACTAGTGAATAGGAATGTGAATGAGTTAATAAAAGGGATGGATAGACCAAATGCATATAGTTCAAGATTTGACATAGAGTTCATGAACAAGCTTGATAAGAGGTCGTTCAAGTAGGCTTGTTTTTTAAATGAGCTTAGCGCGCACAAACATATTAAAGCTCGACTCGATTACTAATCAAGCCAACCCCAAGCTTGAACAACCAAGCTTTTAACCAAACCAAGCTCAGACAGACCAAAGCTTGGATAATGCATCGGGCTTGCCACCGTACGATAAAGGGACACTTGATGGGATCATTACTCTTTAGCAAAGCCCAAAAGATCGAGGGATTGAAAAACAAGAATAAAAAAGAGTAATGCTATTTGTACAATCTCCATCGACAAACACTTTGACAAACTAGACCCATGAAGTGGTGGTGGGACCATGGCTCAGAGCAAATTAGTGGAAGATTTTCTAACAGATCATATTTAGCGATAAAGACGAACGATGAGATGCTTTAGTGTTAGGTCCTCTTGCTTGGAAAATATCCATTTTACCCCTACGTGCAATTGAACTGGGAAGCAACAATCCAATTTTTGACATAAATCACTATAACAAAAAGAGTAACAATCTGTGTAGATGGTTGCTCTTTTTGCACCGTGCTACCATTGTAGCAATTTTTTTTTGAAACATCTTGATGAATTTTTGCTATAGTGAAATCATTGTAGCAAAAGAGTAACAATCTTTGCAGAAAAGAGTAACAATCTTTGTAAAGTAATAGCCTACTGCTATAGTAATTAAAATTACTGTAGCAAAAATCTAATATATATATATATATATATATATATATAATCTTGCTTTTTGAAGAAAATTGCTATAGTGAAATCACTATAGCAAAGAGTTGCAATCTGTGAATTACTGTAGCTAGAGAGTAACAATTGCAGATTGTTACTCTTTTGCTGCAGTGAAGAGTAACATTTGTTATTTCAGTCTAGGCAATTTTGTTATTTAAGGGAGAGAATAGAACGGAGTTGCTTGGTCTAAATGCATCTTTTTTGGGAAGGACTTGGTGCAAAACCATATTGTTGTCTGTCATTTTCACTAAACTGATCTCTTGTCGGTAACCTAACACTAGGGGGTGTTTGACATCATTATGGAACCGTCAATTTCTATTCCCAGTTCCATATTATAAAACTAACAGATAATATTTGTTTCCAGGTGGAATGAAGGACTTGGGAATGATATTTTATCACTCCCTTCATTTCTATGCTAAACGGAACACTGGATCATCCAATTACATTAGAAATAATAATTGACGAAGATACCCTCTTTCGGATGAGGTTTAATTGGAATAGTTGTTCCTTACGCAAAACACCCCCTAAGTCTCCCTTTAAAAAAGGGGGTTCAACTAGCTGCCAAAGGAGAGGTCAATTACGTAGGAACAAAACTTAAGTGTGGTATTCGACCAAAAAAAAGAAAATTTGTGGTCGTTTACTGTGCTTCCATATATACTGGCCGGTTTTGTGTGTTGCTAGGGGTGGACATGGTCAAGTTTGGAGGTCTAATCATGTTTGGACCAAGTTACATCGTCTTTGTCCAAATTGTCCGAGTTTGTTGAGAAACTTGTAGAGGGTTTGCCTGTGTTTGGATCATGGAAGTTCATCGGGTTACTTGGGTTCGTCTGGATCGTTCACTAAAAAATGGAGATACGTTTGATCTAAAATTTACACTGTTCGATATGGAGCTTCCTTTCACTCGAGCAAAAAAAATTCGGTGCAAATCATGCAATGAAGAATATTACAAGTTTAACCTGATTGTAAAGAACATGCACATTAATTCTAGGGGTGTGCATCAGTTCGAAACCGACATATTTAGGCAAAACCCAAATCGATCCAACCTTGATCGGTTTTGAGGATTTTCAATCCGATCCAAACCAAACTAAGATTGGAATCCAATCCAATTAAAGTTGGTTTGGATTGAATTGGATAGTCGGTTTAGGCTTTGGACCATGTTCTTATTGGGCTCTCGCCCCTTCTATTAGGACCTAGTTCAAACTTAAAAAATAATATTTGTTATCAAATCATTAGGCCTAAATAAGTTTTTAACTGATTTTGAGTCATTTTACAGTATTGTAATATTGTTGTTAATAACAAGGGTATATGAGGACATATGGTATATTTAAGAAACTGTCATATGTAAATACATATGTCTATTCGGTATAGGTTGGTTTTGAATTTACAAATCCGTCAACTGATCCAATCATGTCGTTTTTTTAAAAACCCAATCCGATCCGAGCCATTGAATGTGTCAAAACCGATCAAAATTGATCAGTTTGGTTTGGATCCTGCACACCCCTAATTAATTCTTTTTTCTCTTCATATATATATATATATATATATATATATATATATATATATATATATATATATATATATATATATATATATTCTTCGGGTTGTTCATACGGTTGATCATGTTTGTCCAAATTTAAATTCGAGCAAAATTTTTTTTTCATACCCATCTAAATTCTCAAATATTGTTGCCTGTAATTGTCCAAATTCAGAATTTGGTTGAGTTGCTTGGGCTCGTCCGGACCTAATCCTAGCCCTATTTGTCGCACTCAGCCTTTCCATGTCTATGGGCCGGTCTTGTGTATCGTACTCAGCCCTCCAATGCAGAGAGAGAGAGAGAGAGAGAGAGAGAGAGAGAGAGAGAGAGAGAGAGAGAGAGAGAGAGAGAGAGAGAGAGAGAGAGAGAGAGAGAGAGAGGCCCTCTTATGGGGGATTCGTCCAATGCACGAATCCCAAAAAGCTGAATCGGATGGCTCCTCACAACTAATGGGTTTTCAATTATTGGAGAGGAATCAAACCCATCCCGACCGTTTCTTTTTAAATAGATAAAACTTTGCCCCATGAAGTTTAGCTAAAATACACTTAACCCCCGTATAGTTTTAAAACTACATTTTTCCCCCTTCAAGGCAATTTTTATTTGATAAAAATTACCAAATGAGGAAACTAAGTAGTGGGCAAAGAGGGGTATTGTGCTAACATTTCAAACTGCAAGGTGCAATTTAGAACAAAATAACCTACAGGGGGTATAAAGTTTAATTTACCCTTCTTTTTTCTTTTTCCAAAGTATTTTTTTCAAAATAATATTTAAAAAATAAATATTCAATTCAATAACGTTTGATCGAAAGTATTTATCAGTTTAGCACTCTGATAGTCACGTTGCATGTCAGTGCTGTAAAGCGAGTCGTGATATTTTATTTTTCTGTTTCAAGTAGAATCCGATATTTGGATCACCGGGGTTTAAAGATATTATGGATACCAAGTTTAACGAAAGCCTTCTTATATAAGATTTCCATACTTAACTGTTTTTTTATTGGATTTCAGGTAAACCCGGTATCTACATTACCGAGTTTAAACCTTATAATTCAAATACCGGGTTTTACTTGAAACAGAAAAAAAAAATCGCAACTCACTTTTACGGCGCGCTGACATGTCACGTGGCTGCCAGAGTAATTATTTTTGATCAAATACTATTTATTTAAATATTTTTTTTTAAATATTATTTTGAAAAAATTTCCTTTTCCAATTCTAACTGCTTCCGCGGCGCAGTCAGCATGGCCTTTCCGAACCATCCCGGGTACGGCCGGCGTACAACCTGTACCACCGAACCACAAATTTCCCGTGTGTATCCGCACAGCAAACACAAGACAGTCTTCCAAGGCTGCCTCGACACGTAAGGGTATTATTCCCCGTTAGGAGTCGCTCCCCGACGAAGCGCCGGTCCATCTTGTTGTGTTTGGCGGGAAACGGGGCAGGAGGGGGAGGAAGGGGGACTGAAACTGAAAGCAATCGAACACCTGCTTCGATGGCGGAGCCCCAAATGCTAGGGTTTCGTTGGCTTCCAAATGGAGCCGCTTCCGATCCTTCGTCCTCTCCTTGTCGCCGTCTGCTCCCTGTTTCTTCCTCTCATTTCTCGAATCGGGTGGGGCCGCCTCGCGGCTCGCCGGCGTCTCTATATACCCCCCTCCCCGGCCGTCCGCCCTCTCTCTCTATCTCGGAGGAGGAGGTGGGCAGGGGAGCCGCGGGGAAGGCAAGCTTCGCCTTTCACTCTTCCCAAACCCCTGGGATGAACTAGGGCGTTGGGTTTTTGGATCTGGTGTCGAGGGAGCTCCCATTCCTGCTCTGAGGTGATCCTATCATCTTCTCTGGAATGCGATTGAAAAGATTTTTGTGAATTTTTTAGTTGGTTGTGGTTTGTTCGGCATTGCCGGTCCCAAGCATGATAAAGATTTAGAGTTTGATGTTAGTTGAGTGCCTGCCCTTGAAAAATCCGACTCAAACTATGAAATAAATCCTGATTCGATATAGCCCTAAACAGAAACGAATGGCGAAGAATGATTCATAAAGCCGGCCCCAAATAGACGGGGCATGGCTTGATGGGATTTCCTTGTGGTTTGTCAACCCTACCCCCCCCCCCCCCCCATAAAAAAAAAGAGAGGATTTTTTGATAATTGATTGGGTAATATTCGGTTATTCAGCATGTATGATTACTAAATTTCCTAGTTCCCTCGAGTTTTTTTAGCTGAAATGCATATTTTTACTTGTACACATATCCGGATCCGATTATTTGTTCGACTTGGACATTTACTGAGTCGATATAGATGGATCCTGTTGCTTTTAGGTTGTGTTTTTCTAGTTCAAATGTAAATTCATTTTATAAGTTCCTATCATATTTCTTTTTACGCTAGTCAAGTGAGTATAATTCCCTCGAAATTAGATTTTTCATGGATGACTTGTTGATGCCTGCAGATAGTTTCAGTATCAGATCACCGAGTGGGCTGAAGCTGAAGGGGAGCACACTATGGACCGGAAGTCAGTTGCACTCGAAGCAATTAGCAAGGAAATAGTTGATCTGGTATATACATCTGTATCATCCACTATATATACACTGTGTATAATACGCTGTTGGATTATTTGTCACTTATCAGCTAGCTGATATTTCGGTAAATGTTTCTAGGTCTGCAACTTGATTTCACCTTTGTGATTCTTCCCATAGATCCTTGATTCTTTCATTAATAGTGTCGTTCTTCGAGAAACATAGAGTTCTTTCTCCTAAACCTGGAGGCATCCCGCTTAGCGTTTAGTGCTTCATTTGTTGTGTGTTCCTATTATAAGTCTCCTTCTATCCCTCTTCTTCTAGAGACTTTCCTAGTCTTGGGAAAGATTGGAGGGTTGCTTCCTGATCGCATGAGCTTAAACTCATAACCAATTGGAGCCAACTGGTCTTTTATGTTTCTTGGCATGTTATTTTCTTGCCTTGATAAGGTTTTCGACTCCAATGTTATCAGGTTGATAGCCCATCAGAAAATTCTTGCCAATACTCCTTATAGTTGATCCCATCTGATGGGATAAGACTTGGATGATCAAGATGATGATGACACATGTTGCCAGTTAACATTAGATTAGGCCTTCCAATTCTCATACCACCAATGTATTTTATCTGGAGCCCTTCTTTGAAAACAACTCAATTATCATTTTAGCATTTGGAGAAAGACTTGGATGACGACAATGGTTTTAGTACTTTGAGATATCGTAACTGAACTCTATTGTTCTCCTATTGTCTGATCAACAAAGTAGCAAAGCCAAGTTTTTCATTTTTCTTCTCTAGGATATTTTTTAGAGAGAAACTCTAGACAGATGCAATAAACTTTCAAGTTGATAGAATTGTTATAGACATTCCTAGTTCTTGTTATTTTATGTGTAATCACCTCGGCTGTTCTCCAAATATTGAAAATCCTCGCAGGAACACATCCCTGTTGAAGATGTTTTTGAGAACCTTAAATGCACACGAAATGGTCTAACCTCTGATGCTGTTCAAGAACGGCTGGGCATATTTGGTTTTAACAAGCTCGAAGAGAAAAAGGTGGGGTATAACAGATTGAGGTTTAGCTATATAGATTTTATCACTTACTATATGATGTTCTTCACTATCTTTGCCCTGAATTTCCATTTTTTTTATTTTTTTCAGGAAAGTAAAATACTAAAATTCTTGGGGTTTATGTGGAATCCACTATCTTGGGTCATGGAAGCTGCAGCTATCATGGCAATTGCTCTTGCGCATGGGGGGAAAGATTTAAGGGGAAAGGTTCATAACTTGCTCTATAATATGATAACTGGTCAAGCCTCTGGGTTGTGAATAAGTATAATACTTTATGCCTGAAACATTTGTGGGTGTTTGAATAGCCATTTTACCCATATTATATGTGTCAAGTCAAGTGGTCTAGGACCCAGGTAAAGATTGAGGAGACCAAAGTTCTGAACAATAATACTTGTATTTTTTTCGATATGTTTTAAGGTCTATGCCATTTTCTTTGCAATTAGCAGTAATTGCCATTATTTTTTTGGATGGTGAACTTTTCATTTTAAACTGGTATTGGAGATTGAATGGTTTAACTCACTGAACCATTCATGTGTTGTGTCTGTGCAAAGTCGTCTGTGGAAGCAATATAGATGTCCAGATATGAAATAATTCATTTGTTATATATGCTCATCTAAGATTTCACATTGTTTTAAATAATTGTTTCGGATACATCCAAGTGTTCTTTGCTTCTTTGCTATGTAAAACCCTTTCCTTTTATGCCATATGATTAAAATGCAAGTGTTTATTCTACTCTTTGATCTTTTTAACAAACATACATTCATTTTCAATTTAATGTAATCAAATCTATTAAATAACACTAGTTAAGTAAGTCTAGATTCTAATCATGGCTTTGCTGGCCAAGCCAATGATCAAAATGACCTTTTTGAGCATTTTTTAGATAGAAACTATATATTTTTCGTAAAAGTGTATAACTTCAATCCTTTAAAGCATGCCCATGGATCACTGGATATTTGATGGGTGACAAAATTCGAGTGAAGTTGCTAGGACAAAGGAGAATTATCTGTTTGAAAATTAAAAAATTCCATCTAGAACTTTATGTGCAAAAACACTTGGAAGTTGAATTTTGTTCGTGATTTGAAAATTTTGACTCGTTACTCACACTCTGCAACATAACTAGATCACTTGTTTAATTGTAGCTTGCTATAAACCTTTTTAATCCAACTTCAGAAAGTTTGTAATAATGGGATTGCCATTAGTTTTCTTGTGATTCCATTCGATCTTGTATGCTAATCTGATAAAGAATGCTAAAAAAATCCCTCTGCGCTTGTACCATGCCCTTATGCTATAAATTTGGTACCCTGCAGGACAAAGAAATTGATTACCATGACTTCGTAGGAATTGTGACTTTACTCCTCATCAATTCCACCGTTAGCTTCATAGAGGAAAATAACGCTGGAAATGCAGCTGCTGCACTTATGGCTCGATTGGCACCAATGGCCAAGGTCTCTCCTGTTGCTACGTCTATGATGAAGACAAGTCCCTTCTCGCTCTGGTTAATCTTGCATCCTCTCCGAGCATATATGCGACCGTTGTTTGTTGACCTTTGGTCTATTTGATCAGGTTCTTCGCAATGGGAAATGGAGTGAGGAGGATGCCTCAACACTTGTTCCAGGTGACATAATCAGTGTGAAACTCGGTGACATTATCCCTGCTGATGTACGTCTTCTTGAGGGTGATCCTTTAAAGATCGATCAGGTAATATGGTCACCTTTTTACCTTGTATATTTGTGTACTTACTATTTATGTCAATTTCTTTATAGCTGATTCTGGCGCCTTATTTTAATATAGTGTTCTCACACCCGACCTCATTCTGATGAGCATGACTCGGCAGCTGTTTTGGTTTTGTTAGTAGTTTCGAGTTGGAAGTGACTCTGTACTTTTAAGTTGATAGGTTGCAACAATGGACGCTATGATAATGAAAAACTGATTAATATTGAAGTGTCCTGTGAGTTGAAGGTTAGGATGGTATTATAAGTACAATGATCTGAATATGCATTGAAGGATTACAAAGAGGAGGGATACCTTAAATACCAGGATAAAAACTCCGAGGAAGGACATGAAGAAGCTCACTTAAATTAGGGACATGCCCTTTGTTATGAGCAATTTTGGAATAGGGATTGCTGATCCAACCTCCATATAGGTGGAATACGGCCTGCTATTATTTATTTATACGTCGTCAGCTTGAATAGGATGTCTTTCTCGGATTTGACTGAAGGTTCTAAAAAGTGAAAAACACACTACATTGTGGTACATGGTCATGACTTGACCTTCTGCCTGTTGTTTTTGCTACTCGTAGAAGCATTCCAAAAATACGAGATACTATGGGTTTCCATGCTAAGAAGAAATATTATGACATGATCTGTGTAGTCAATAATTTACACTGAACTGTTATCATGGTATATGATGATATAAAAAAGCTGGTCAACCATGTACCAAGTCACTGTGCCAAATTCAAGGGTTGATGTCAGATGGTAAGATGCTTATAGTAAGAGGGTATTCATGTTATTATTCTAATTTTACCCTTTGACTGACCTGAGGCACCAATTCGCTGGCCATTGACGTCATAGGCAGTTTATTGTGTCTGTATTTATACATGCATATGTAAGTAGTAGTTTTATATCAATACCAATTGCTGTCACCTGCATCTGTCATATTGTTAGAGAATTTTCCGCTAAATTGTCGTTGCTATTTGTAAAAAGTTTGTTGAGTTTTTCTTGAAGGCACTTGAACTGCTAAAGGACCTTGTTTATGTCATTTTGAATATAAGTACATCTGATAAATTACCATTAATAGGGATTGCCTCCAGCTTATATGGAAGTTGAATGACTATTTGCAAGTTATTTCTCCAATCCAGCAAACCGGTTTTAGTACTTAATTCTGTTGCTGAAAGACAATAATGCTTGTAGTTGACATCTCAAAATCAGCATGTGCTTTTGTTGCTGTTGTTTAGTGATTATACTTTAGACGGGCCAATGAAAGATCGGTTGATCAGACATGAATTATATGTAGTGTTAGGAGATGACGGCTAGGGTTTGGAGAGAATGGAATGCATCTCATTGAGGAACTGAAGCCCAATATATATGTACATGTATACACACACAACCCGAACCGACTGTACATATAACTCGACCCATCTCTATACATTAACACTCCCTCTTAAACTCATTGTGGATCATGGACCGAGAGTTTGCCGATAAAATGCCGGAAGCGAGCAATCGTAAGGGGCTTCGTCAGAAAATCAGTAGTCTGCTCCGATGATGGAATGAATGGCAAGGAGATGGTGTGGTCAAGAAACTCCTGGCGAACATAGCGACAATCAACTTCAATATGTTTTGTCCGCTCAGGGAAGACCGGGTTGCTAGTAATCTGAATAGCACTCTGATTGTCACAGAAGAGAGGCGTCGGCCCGGATATCACAACTCCCAGGTCTAGTAGAAGGCGGCGAAGCCAGACAATCTCTGCGGTGGTGGAAGCCATTGCCCTGTATTCGGCTTCGGTGCTGGAGCGAGCAACAGACTCCTTGTTTCTTGCTTCGCCAAGAAATGAGAGAATCACCATGGAACACACAGTATCCGGTAGTAGAACGACGAGTGGCTACATCTCCTGCCCAATCTGCATCGGAGTAGGCACGCAGCACCAACGGAGAGGTGGAGGGAAAAAGTAGTGAGCGGGTGATGGTGCCTCGGAGGTAGTGGATAATCCGAATGAGTGATGCATAGTGAACCGAACGAGGAGCCTGAACGAACTGATTGACAATGCCAACAGCATGGGCAATGTCTGGCCGGGTCATAGTGAGCATCCCAACCAGCCTCTGGTAGCGGGAGACATCCTGGAGTGGCTCACCATCTGTAGAAAGAAGTTTCAAATTGAGCTCCATGGGTGTGTCAGTAGTGCGCGAGTCAGTAAGAGCAGCATCAGCAAAGATGTCGGAGATGTAGTTTTGCTGGGAGACCAACAGACCACTAGCTGACTGGGCAATCTCGATGCCCAAAAAGTAGCGAAGAGGGCCCAGATCTTTCATCTCAAACTGACTCTGGAGGTGGTGTTGAAGGGACGCTATGGTGGCACTGTCATTCCCGGTGATGATCATATCATCCACATAGAGAAGAAGAACTACAATACCTTGACTGGAGGAGCGAGTGAACATGGCATAGTCAGAGTGTCGCTCAACAAACCCGGCGGCCAGGACTGCACTGCGGAATCGCTCAAACCAGGCACGAGGGGCCTGCTTGAGCCCATAGATGGCTCGGCGCAAAAGACAGACGTGACCTGAAGGAGAAGGGACGCCCGGTGGAGGAGCCATGTATACCTCCTCTGAGAGATCACCGTGGAGAAATACGTTGGTCACATCCATCTGATGTAGAGGCCACCCTCGAGCAGCTGCTACAACTAAGAGGGTGCGAACGGTAGTCATCCGAGCCACTGGAGCAAACGTCTCCTCGTAGTCAATCCCATACTCCTGGGAGAAACCACGAGCAACAAGGCGCGCCTTATGCCGCTTAATGGACCCATCAGGTCGAGTATTGATCTTGAAGATCCATTTACAGCTAACAGGAGCCACGCCAGTGGGACAAGGAACCAAATCCCACGTCTGAGTCCGCTGAAAGGCCTCAAGTTCGACTGTCATGGCCTGTCGCCACTCTGGGTGTACAACTGCCTCACGGTATGACTAGGGCTCCCAGTGGGTATGAAGAGCTATAAGAAAGGCCTGGTAGGACGGAGAGTAGGAGGCAACAACAGAATGTCCAGAAGTGTCAGGAGAAACAGGAGTAAACACAGAGTAACCAAACCTGTCTGGGGAGTAGTCATATCTATCAGGAGGGTGATGTTCGCGTGAAGGGTAGCGCCGAATAGAACCAGGATCCGCGACCGGAGAGGTGGGAGCAGCTGCAGGCAAAGTAGTACCAGTGGAGACAGTCTCGGTGGGAGGAACTGTGGAGCGATGAACGTAGACACGCGTGACAGGCAAGGTTCTAAAAAGCGCTAGGCGCTAGTCGGGCGATGGGGGGCCGCCTAGCGCCTAGGCGGGGCCTAGGCGGCGCCTAGGCGTTTTGCCTTTTTTTAATTATTTTAATTATTATTTTGATATTATATAATATATATATGTTTAAAAATTAATATAAGTTCAAATTATCCCAAACCATTATTTTGAAGAACAAGTATATAACCATAATTCAAGATTGAGTAATTAACAACAACAAAAGCAAACATGGTCCGCCTGGCCAGCCTCAGCCCGCCTTGTCCGCCTAGCCAGCCTCAGCCCGCCTAGGCGGCCGCCTTGCCCCGCCTAGGCGGTCGCCTTGCCCCGCCTAGCTCCGCCTGGGAGCTTGGCCGCTTTTCTGGAGCACCTAGGGCCTAGGCGAGGCGGTGGGGGGCCGCCTAGCGCCTAGGCGCCGCCTGGGCCGCTTTTTAGAACACTGTCAGGTGGTAGTGGTGGAGGTGACGGGGGAGACGGGGGAGAGAGAGGTGGCGGGGGAGGTGGTGGAGACGAGGGAGGTGGAGGTGATGGAGACAGGGGAGGCGAGAAAGGTAGAGGAGGCTCAACCGGGAAGGTGGGCGTGGGAGCAGGATACGGAGGTAGGAAGGAGATGGTGAGAGGGGGTGACGGCGTAGAAGATGACGTAGGTGGTGAGGGAAGATCTTGGGACTCAGTGGAAAAGTACGGGACATCCTCTACAAAGGAGACGTAACGAGAGACACGGATCCGGCGAACCAAGGGATCGTAGCACCGATATCCCTTGTGCTCCCGACTGAGTCCTAAGTGAACACACCTAACAGACCTAGCAGAGAGTTTGGTGCGCTCATGGGGAGGAAGGAGGACGAAACACGTGCACCCAAAGGTACGAAGAAGAGAGTAGTCAGGAGATGTGGAGTAAAGCAACTCGTATGGGGAAGCACCATAGATGGAAGAGGACGGAGTGATGTTGATGAGGTGAACATCGGTCAGGACAGTTTCAGCCCAGTAGGAATGTGGAACAGAAGCAGACAGAAGTAGAGCTCGTGCTGTCTCGAGGACATGGCGATGTTTGCGCTCGGCGACTCCGTTTTGTTCATGGGTGTGGGGACACGACTGTTGGTGAAGAGTGCCGTGAGTCTGAAGGATCTCACGCATCTCAGAGGAGAGATACTCCTGGGCACAATCCGACCGAAAAATCTTAATGCGCCGACCAATCTGGGTGTGAAGCATAGTTGTGAAGGTCCTGTAAATATGAGGAATCTCGGAGCGGCGACGCATGAGATAGACCCAGGTGCAGCGGGAGTAATCATTTATGAAGCTCACATAATATAAAAAACCAGTAAAAGAGGCAACTGGAGCAGGACCCCACACGTCAGAGTGCACGAGATCAAAAGGGGCACTGGAACGGGAAACACTAGTAAAAAAAGGAAGAGCAAGGTGCTTTGCTAATTGACACCCAGTGCAGACAGAGAGAGGGGAGGACACCCGACCCAAAGTGCCAGAGCGAAAAACGCTTTGAAGTCGATCACTGGATATGTGACCTAACCTTCTGTGCCACAAATTGGCATCAAAAGTAACAGACAGAGCTGACGGAGTGGAAGTGGGAACCTGAAGGTGATCCAACTGATAGAGTCCCCCTGCTCTACGACCCAGCCCAACTCTCTGACCCGTTCGCGGATCCTGCACAGAACAACAAGAAGAAGTAAATGTAACGATCAGGCCTGAGTCACAAAGAGAACTAACATATATTAAGTTAATGTTTAAGCGGGGAGCAAGGTGAACACGAGGTAGGGTTAGGCGACCAGTGGGATCGGAGGCAGGGGTGATGGATCCACACTGCGAAATGGGTACACGAGTCCCGTCAGCAGTGTGGATCCCCATGTAGGTAGGAGCAGGGCTACAGTCCGTGAGGACATAAGGATCGGAGGTAAGGTGGCAGGAGGCACCCGAGTCGAAGATCCATGGAGCAGTAATACCCGGAGTGGCAGAGAGACTGTGAGCTGTCGAAGAGCTGGTGGAGGCGAGGTATTGAAACAGTAACTCCTCAAAGCGCTGGAGGCGGTCAGAGTAAGACCGAGACTGAGCAGAAGTACCCGGAGTGGCATAGAGACTGTGATTTATCGAAGAGCCGGTGGAGGCGAGGTATCGACACAGTAACTCCTCAAAGTGCTGGAGGCGGTCGGAGTAAGACCGAGACGGAGCAGGAGTGGTGGCAGGCGGTGCTGGAGTAGGGAGATCAGCGGCAGCAGCAGTTCCACCATCATGGCGGAGGGGACACTGACGACGTCCACAGTTGACTGACGTGGTGGAGGGACGTGGCCTGAGAATACCATCAAAACGAGAAGATGGAGGGACTCGACGATCAGCTACTGTGTGCAGGCAGTATGGGAGTCGAGAGATACTGTATGAAGCCATACCCCTGAAGTACGGGAACGAGCTGGCACAAGAGAGGTCCCGGGCAGTCCGGTACAGAGGAGACTGACCGGAGGAGGAGGGCCAGGGGAGGAGCGGTGGGGCGATGGGGGGCGGCAGGGGGTGCAGGAGGGGGGGCGGTGTGGGCTGCAGGAGGTGCAGAAGGGGGACGGCGGGGCGTCAGGGGGTGCAGGAGGGGGCGGCGGGGGGGGTCGGAGGGGCTGCAGGGGGGGTTCTGTTGGAAGAGGAGTGGCGCGGGGTGCTGCAGGAGGTGCATAAGGGGGGCGACGGGGCTTCAGGAGGTATAGGAGGGGGGCGGCAATGGTTGCAGGAGGTGCAGGAAGGGGCGGCGGGGGCTGCAGGAGGGGGCGGCGGGGGCTTCTGGAGTGCTGGAGGGGCTGCCGGAGGGGGGAATCGGGTGCAGGAGGGGGCTGGAGGGGCTGCCGGTGCGGGTGAGAAGGGAATCGGGTGCAGGAGGGGCTGCCGGAGTGCTGGAGGGGCTGCCGGAGGGGGGAATCGGGTGCTGGAGGGGCGGCGGGGGCTGCAGGAGAGGGCGAAGGGAGCTTTCGGAGTGCTGGAGGGGCTGCCGAAGGGGGGAATCGGGTGTAGGAGGGTGCTGGAGGGGCTGTCGGAGGGGGGAATTGGGTGCAGGAGGGGGCTGGAGGGGCTGCCGGAGGGGGGAATCGGGTGTAGGAGGGTGCTGGAGGGGTTACCGGAGGAGTCATCTTCACTGCGGAGAAACCTTAGAGCTCTGATACCATGTTAGGAGATGACGGCTAGGGTTTGGAGAGAATGGAATGCATCTCATTGAGGGACTGAAGCCCAATATATATGTACATGTATACACACACAACCCGACCCGACTGTACATATAACTCGACCCATCTCTATACATTAACATGTAGGTTGGCAACTTTTGGCAACTCCATCCAATGTGTAGGCCATGCACCAACATAGATACCCATTAGTATCATTGCCCACACATCATGACAAGACAGTTAATTTGGTAAAGAAGGGATGGTAAAATTATTGCAATAAAGAAGTCCCATGGGAAAATTGTATTGACATTTATCAGTAATGACAACACTTATTTCCTTTCTTGCTATGATTTGACATATTATTGGTGAACAAATGAATATGAACTGGATCCATCTTCTTTTTGCAATGCATCTTGATCTTTTTCCATGACACAAACTGATTTCATGGTTCTGCCACTTCTTAGCCCACTTCGATAAATTTTTGGAGTAAGCTTCCGACTCATTATTATTTTTTGTCTACCTTGCACAAAGCAACATGCTCCACTTGATGACCTAAGCTTCTGAATTTATTGGGGACAATGAATTAAGTGTCCAAATACAAGCGCCTGGTATTGGTAGCTAATGTATTTTTTTCCAATTCCAGACTGGCACGCAAACATACTGACTTGATGGTAAAGGATGAATAATGGTTTTGCATTATGTTCACTCTATTAAATCTTCAAATGTGAACATAAAATAGGTTGGGCAGTCTGTGGACGAAGAACTGCATGATTAGGCTATTGTAATCTGCAATTTTCATTGTATAAGAAATTGGCATTTAAATCCCTAATAAATAATAGGACATTCTCTATTATATGTTACATGAATAGAAAATATGTTAACCTTTTCTTATCCAGAATTACATAATTTGGTGGTATTGAGATCCTTGAGGTTGATGTGAATATATGTGAATTTTCAGTCGGCACTTACGGGTGAGTCACTACCGGTAACAAAGAACCCTGGTGATGGAGTTTACTCGGGTTCAACATGCAAGCAAGGTGAAATAGAAGCAGTTGTCATCGCCACTGGAGTTCACACTTTCTTTGGAAAAGCTGCTCATCTTGTAGAATCGACTACGCATGTTGGTCATTTCCAGAAGGTCAGTTTCTTGGGTTCCTGGAAATTGCTTCGCTATTGCAATGCATGGAACTCCATTATGCAATAAACATACATGTGTCTAATTGAGTAAGCTATTTGTTATTTTTCAGGTTTTGACTGCAATAGGGAACTTCTGTATTTGCTCAATTGCTGTTGGAATGGTTATTGACATAGTTATAATGATTATGGTTCATGAGAGGGAGTATCGCACTGTTATTGATAATCTTCTTGTACTACTGGTTGGTGGTATACCAATTGCCATGCCTACTGTTCTTTCTGTTACAATGGCCATTGGATCACATCGCTTGTCACAGCAGGTTTTTGCAACATACACCATCTGATTTTAAATTTCCTAGTCCTATCGTGGCTTAATTAAGCTGAATGGAGCCATTCACACCAATTGATGTAGTTTGCATATTATTGGAAGATTTGTAACATAGGTATGATTCATCTGTTCTTCAGGGTGCCATAACAAAAAGAATGACTGCTATTGAAGAAATGGCCGGGATGGATGTTCTTTGTAGTGACAAAACAGGAACTTTGACCCTCAACAAGCTCACAGTTGACAAGAGTTTGATTGAGGTTACACATTCCTCCTTTTGCGTTTCTTCACAGTTTTCTTATAAACAATATGAGGGAATAAGGGGTATATTTTAAGTATTTCATAATTGGATGTGGGGAAAGTCGAAATTTTGACGTTAGATTTTCCAAGTAAATTGAATGGTTTAGCTCATATATAGCTTATTGTCATATTTGCAATTTCCAGTGGTCTTCTGGTTGTTCAAATGGTTAATTGCTATGCATATAGGGGAGATAGTTTTAAACATTCGATCATATATGAAATTTTCATATAGGAGAGGTTTTGACTCGTTAATGCCATTGCAGGTTATTTCAAAAGGTTTTGACAAGGATACGGTTGTCTTGATGGCTGCAAGGGCATCAAGGCTGGAAAATCAGGATGCTATCGATGCTGCAATGGTTTCTATGCTATCCGACCCAAAAGAGGTAATGGTATTTGAGCTTTTTATGAACTTGCAATAACATTTTCTTGTGGAATCTTGTTAGATCCTTTTGTCCCTACCAAACAACTAGCCTATCAATGTGGAGTTGGTTTTGGATGCACCTATTGATGCCTGTATATCCCAAATAGTATACCCTGGGACAGAAACGACTATCCTCTTCTCTTGAATTGGACCTTTTGTGTGTGTGTGTGTGTGTGTATATATATATATATATATATATATATATATATATATATATATATATATATATAAAATATATGGGAAATGAGTTCCTATGACATGTCATAGGGAGTACCCTATGACATATGGTGAGTTAGTAACCCTAGAATATTTAGAATGTTCTGAATTTTTATGAGGATGATCACCCTATCATAGATAGGACCCCCGCAAAAAATCGGCTCATTCTAAAACTTCTAGAGGCATCAAATATGATTTTTAATTTAACGGTTACAATGGATGGCCGATAAAGCTTCTAGCATTTGATGCCCCAACAAGTTTTAAAATACTTTGATTTTTTGTGGACATTCTATCTAAGGTAAGGTGATCACCCTTAAAAAAATTCAGCACATTCTAAACATTCTAGCATTACTAATTCACCATATGTCATAGGGTACTTCCTATGACATGTCATAGGAACCCAACCCTCTCTCTCTCTCTCTCTCTCTCTCTATATATATATATATATATATATATATATATATATATATAGGGGCATGCTATAATGCGGCATGCGGTACGTGCGGCACTGCATCGCAGCCGTCTGATGCACATGCTGCGTGCATGCGATGCACGCAGCGGTGCATCAGACGGCTGCGGTGAGGTGCCGCACTTACCGCATGCCGCATTATAGCATTTCTCTCTCTCTCTCTCTCTCTCAAGGTTCGAAATCTCCATTTCGGTGGAAATTTCGACCTTCTGGAAAATGGAAATATTTCGTGGAAATATTTCGACAGTGTGGAAATATTGTGATTTGATGGAAATGGTGGAAATATTGATTTTTTAATGGAATTTTTGAATGAAACTCTGGATAGTCATAAACCAAGTATAGATACACACTTTAGAACACTCAGATAATATTTGCACCCTATCTATGGGCTTCGAGCTTGATATAACATGTATTCTATACATATTGGGCTGATAACCAGTAAACTGGAAAACATAAACTTCATCAACTTCATATTTTTACATATATTTACATTGTTTACATCATGAATAATACATCACTCTTCTTCACTCGTCCAAGTAATCTCTTCTTCGCTCGTCCAACTAAAGTCATCATCATCAGCCGCTCCTGATGCACCACTGCAGCCTCCGACCGACAGACTAGGTCCACTGCCACTAGCATCATGAACAGATTGCGTCGGCATCCATTCTCTCTCAGCACGCTCCCGCTGGGTCCTTCTTGAATCTAAGACCGCCTGTCGATATTGCGCTCTCTCCTCTTCTGTCTCAATATCTGGTGGGTACTCAATATCATCATGTGAACGACCCCTGGTTGATGGAGTGGTAGTATGTCTGGATTCCTCGATCCGTTTCTTCTTCTTCAGATTTTTAGGGGTTCGAACCTGAACTCCTTTATATTCTCCACTCCTCAATAGAGTGCGCATGCTTACTCTGACTTCAAGAGGAGCCTTCAAGCACTCTGCGACATCGGGGAAGCAGCCGGCGAGGTGTTGCTTCAACCGTGTAACACCTCCACTACCGATCTTTTTGCCACAATATGCACACTGTGACTTTTGCTTCTTTTCGTCCAAGGGAAACCCATGCTGCCAACCTATATCTTTTGAACTAGAATCCCTATGCGGGGGAGGTTGGGAGGCCATCTGTAAATGAGAAAAAATAATATTGATAAAGTTAAATAACAACTCTATACAATCTATTATTGTGGAATTCTAAGTAGTCAAGTAGCATATATTTCTTTACATGATATATAGATACATCTCCACTAATATTTATAAGAATAAAAAAAGTGTAGATTAAGACGGGAACAATTCAAATGATGCATCAAATACTTGACTGAAAATACAGACTAAATAACCAAACGTACATAAGAAAGAATGATACATCAACATATAAAGAAACATAAAATCTATTGCCAAAATGATCGACGGCCCGGCTCATAATCATTTCTGGGATCTTGCCTCCGGTAGATCGATGCAAGGTATTCCGTGCAATAATGATGCCATGTCATATATCGATGATGCCACTCTGTAAACTCTCTCACATATTGCTGATACTCCGGTGCCGACACACCAACCAAATATCCAATCATCGGATACTGTGTATAAACAGCGATTGTGACACCTCCATCTGCATGAGGATATACAACTGCACTTTCAGTCGTCGGCTGATGATATCCATATGGCCCATATGGATATAGTCCATAGCTCTGAGGTTGAGAGACATAAGAATTATCGCTTTGGTCAGGATATCCATATGGCTGGCCATGACTATAATATGGATCACTAGACTGGTCATGACTATAATATGGATCACTAGCTTGCCCTTGACCATAATTGTATCCGCCACTGCTCGTGCTCATCGCATCAAATTGAGACGATAAAGAATCAGCCTCATGGCTCCAACGAGTAGATGAGCTACCTCTATCAGTTTGCCTAGGTCCACCTCGCCTACGCTCGTACTGCTTCTGTCTTTTCTCTCGCGGTGCACCATGATCAGTGTCCTGAGTAGCATGATCGAAGTGAGCCTCTGCAGTAAATGGGCTCAACGGTCTCTGTGATGCCGATGCACCTTGTGTGTCATGCCTTCCTTGACTAGCACTGCCCCCACCACCACTACCACCATAAGAAATACCAGCACCACCGTGACTACCACCATGACTATCATCGTCGTCGTCGTCGTCGTCGTCATCGTCATCGCCGCTAGGAGTTTGCGTCTCCTTATCGCCTATATCATCCCGCACATGGGTAGATAAAGCATCAATATCAACACCCATCTCTGAGGCAATATATGTGCTCGGTCTTCCTGACGGGGTATCCATGGTTGGAGATCCTAACTCCTTAACCCACTGATACAGTGGATCCTCCTCTTCATCATCAGTAAAAATATCACTGAGATCGATCGGCGTCATATCTCTTTCCTCTCCTTCTCTCATATTCTTTATCATGAGCCTTAAATTATAATGGACCCGTACAAGCTTTTCCAACCTCTCATGCCCTAGCCTGTTTCTTCTCTTGCTATGGATCAATCCAAATGTACTCCAATTACGCTCACACCCTGATGAGGATGCAGTTTGTGAAAGGACTCGAACTGCAACTTTGCGTAGGCTAGGGGCCGAAGTGCCATAAGTCACCCACCACTCGGCTGCATGAATTAAAATTCATGTTGTTAATTAATTATGCTGATAATTACGCTCACACCCTAATTTATATTCATTATTAAAGTATTATACCTGGCTGCGAAAGAAGTCTCCCGCTTATTGCAGCCGGTGTAGCAAAGCTACCCATCGCATCTCTAAAAATCTTCAACTGCATATGCATTTGAAGATTTAAGTTAACAGTCATGTTTTTGTCTTAATTTTCATTTAGAAAATTAGAGGTATTTACCTCACTAAGGCATGTTGCTTGCTCTTGAGGATCCGATAACAACTTGGCTACTACTTCTTGAAGCCCCTGAATAAGATCATCACGTATTCCAAGATCTTGGGAATAATGATACATCGGATTTAGATAGAACGCTGCGGGATTAAATAATTTGTGTGGTTAAAATGGTATAAATTCATCAAATATAAATGGCTTGATAAATGGAAGTGATTTTTACCAGCCTTTTGTAATGGATGTGCCAGCTGCTTTGTCCATCTTTTCTCAACAATACCCAATATCCTCTCGGGATAACGAGCGGCTTTCTTTATAGCTTCTTTCATCAGATCAATAGCACGATGTAGATACCCCATGGTGGGTTTCTTATCCCCATCCACCATCCTCAGTACTTTCACAATAGGAGCTAAGATAGCGACAACTTCACGGACTTTAACCCAAAATGTCGAACTCCCAACCATGTCCTCGATATTTGTGGCAGCATATCGTCCATGGTATTGTATCCACTCAGGAGAAGTAAACATTGCCCTAAGTTGATCTTTCTTATCGAGCAAGCTCTGTAGTGCAACATAGTTACTTGCAAATCTAGTGAGACCTGGTCTCACAATATCCCCCCCACACTTCTCTCTCATCATAGCAAGCACGAACGAGTGATTGTAGATATAATTCGTAATTAATCTTGCATTCTTCATCAACTCCATCATGCTTTTCCTCTCCCCAATGTCCTTCAGTATCAGGTCTATACAATGAGCAGCGCAGGGGGTCCAGAATAAGTTATAGCCTTCTGTATCCATGAGTGCCTTACCGGCTTTCATATATGCACTGCCATTGTCTGTGACAATCTGTACAACATACTCCTTCCCAACAGAATCTACTACTTCCTTCATTAAATTATACAAATATAAATGGTCCTTCACATATGCAGACGCATCAACTGATTTTAAAAAAATTGTTTGACCATCACTGCATGCCATAAAATTTATCAATGACATGCGTGTAGGACCTGTCCAGCCATCACACATGATGGTAACACCGTACTGTGGCCATTTTTTTTTCAAAGAGTTCATGTATTCCTGGAGGTCCTCATCCTCTTGGTCAAGTAGGGGGTTCATCAACTCGTACGCACTTGGAGCTTTCACTCCGGGTCCACACCTACCAGCCTCATCAATCATTGTCTGGTAATAAGGATTATTGGCCACTGCATTAGGTGCCAAACCCCCGTAGTGTACAAACCGTGCAATAAACTTATGCAGCTTATTCTTAATCCCCTTCTTATGTACTATCTGAGGAATTGTAGGTTGGGTTGTGTCTTGTCCTCTACAAGCATAAGGATCAAAAGTTGACTGTGAGCCTGACCTTGTAGACTTTGACCGAAACAAGCTACTAATACCCTTCCCCCTTTTGGTAGTACCACTAGCTCCGGAACCACCTCCCGTCTCCCGTACAGATTGACCAAAATTTGGTCTCGTCTGCTCTAACCTCTCTCTTTGATCCCTGTCCCACTGCTCAGCACGAGACATATTTCTTCCTAAGTTAAATGCTGGATCATCATCGTCAGAGATATCCTCTTCAATATGGATCGGGGCAGCTAGAGTCTCCCTAAACTGCTCCTCAGTCCTCCGTCTCTCAAGTGTCTTATCCTTGCTTACTTTCAAAGTCTCCCTCATAAGTTCTCTAACCTCTATGGGACACTTAACACATTTCTCCACATTAGGGAATCCTCCCGCTAAATGTTGCTTCAATCTTGATACCCCTCCACCCTTAAGAATTTTCTGACAGTAATTACATTGGGACTTGGACTTGTCATCACCAACAGGGACACCATGTTCCCACCCGATATCTTTTTTTCCCATTTTGCTGCAAATAAATAATATTTATACGATTTTATCAACCATGGTAACAATCAAGCACACAAATAATCTAAAAATTTATTGATTCAGTCTATTTCAACTTAACAGCTCCTAACTGTTTGAAGAGTACACCTAAGCCTCCAATCCGGTCTTATGAAACCAATTCGACCAGGTAAGCCCCCAGGTGAGTGGAGGGGTCACAATGGTCCCTCTTAAAAACCACTCTCCTAGAACAGAAACTGTCACCCTCTTAAGGGACAGGGCTAGCCTAGACATCGATTTGATCAAAGAGTGGAATTGGTTCAACTTTTGGTGTTCTTCGTTCTATTGAGCTCGAAATCCCTACGGCCAACATCTACGCAAATAAGCAAATAATCAAGCACACCGTATGTTTTCGAACAAATTAGATAATTTTTATTTTTATACGAATCAATTTTACGTTTTGATTTTATAATATATTTTTTACGTTTTGATTTTATAATATATTTTTCTGCGAATCAATTTTACTTTTAGAAATTCATTTATATGCAAGATTCATTTATATGCAAAATTTCTAACGTATATTACTTATTGCTATATTACTAATTTATATTCAAAATTACTAATTGCTAATGTCAAAGAAAAATAACATTATTTGAAAAAAAATTACCTACACTTCTTTGCACTCCGAACACTCCAAAATCCTCAGACCTTTGCACTTCTTGCACTCTGAAATCAATTCCTTTGCACTCTGAAATCCATGCACACACCCCAAATAGATAGTAAGTAAGAGAGGGAAGAAGAAAGAGAAAACTAGAAGAGTGAACAATTCCTCAGACCTTTGCAACAGGAAAAACAAGTAACAGCTTCATGGAATGATTTTTTTTTAAACTTGGAAATGAGCTAATCTAAACTTTAGAGAGGGAGATGAAAGAGAGATCGGACTAAAACACAACTGCTGACTACAACCTACATTCACTTTACAAATTACAACATTCTCCCTCTCTACTATATTCTCTCTACACTATTATCTCACTACAACACATTTTCTATGCACAACATACTCCTCTTATACGGTACAACATTCTCTACATATATTATGCCTACAACATTCTCTATCTACAACATATTTTTCTCTCTACAACAATCTCTATGCACAACATATATTCTATATCTATAAAGATTTACTACATTCTCTATACAAAATTAATTCTCTTTACAACATTCTCTCTTTGCAACATATATTTTCTCTCTACAAACAAACTCTCCACCATTCTCACTCAACAACATATATTCTCTCTCAATAACATTCTCTCTCTACAATGTTTTCTCTCCACAATTAGCTTATATGAGCCTTTAGTTAGCTACTCACCTAATAGATGGATGGTGGCATTGGTGGGGGTATTTTTACATGGAAAAATAAGGCCAAAATGTCAACAGGCTTAAGACGCAATGCTACTGCTTCAACAATCATCAGGTTTGATGATTTTTGAAAAATAGATGAAACTTCTTAAGCAAGTAGATATCCCAAGAGCTTACCAAATGCTCTATTTGGAGCTAATGTCTCTAACCGAATCATATATAGACAACAAGAGTCTCCGATTAGTGTTGCTAAACGGGTACTAAGACCACAGCTTTTTACTTGCATCATATATGAACTTACAATATCCAATGGCAAATATCATGGTGTATGTTATTAGCAATTTGTACAGTGTTAAGGGAGAAGATGATTATAAGGTTGAATGCTTAATTGGAATTGAAGAAAGTTTAGAAAATAGCAGTTTAAATCATTCTAATATAAACAAAGTATATGGAGTGCATTACACTAGAAATAGTAGGAAAATGACACTCCAAACAAGATTGATAGTCAAAACATACCATGAGGCATGAGGGACCGTTTTTGTTATATTGGATAGACAATACAGAACATGAAGATAGATGGAGACATGTTACAACTTACAAGTCGAGTTGAGTGGATGAACTGGAAAGGGATTTAAATCATCGGAGTAACTGAGTAAGTACTTACTTTAGAGTGCAATTTGCCCTCAACTGAAAGAGATCGGAAGAGAGATCGGAGTGGCCCGAGTGGATAAAATAAAAGAGAAAAAACAAGTTGTTTTAAACAACTAATTCGAAAAAGAGAGGCAGAGGGAGATGAAAGAGAGAGGGAGATGAAAGAGAGAGGCCCGAAACCCGCTCAGCAAACCCAGCCCGAAACCCCACAGGTTTAAATAGAAATTAAAAACCGAGATTTCGCCCAATTCTCGGTAAAATTTCGCGAAATTTCCCGATATTTCGCGGAATATATCACCAATATCGCGAAATCTCGTGCTGATTAGACCCGGGCCAGTCTCTTTCGGCCGCCCCACGTGGGTGGGCCCCATCTGTCTCGAAAGAGACAGGCCGCACGAGATTTCGTCAGAAATCCGGAAAAAACCGCGAAATATCGCGCGAAATCTCGCGAAATATCGCACCGAAAAACGTCAGTCAGCTGTCGCTCTCGGTCGACCACGTGGGTGGGCCCCAGCTGTCGGTGCGATATTTCGCGAGATTTCGCGGTACGTTACCTTTCGCGCGATATTTCGCGAAATCTCGTGGTCAACGACGATTTCGTCAGTCGCCGTCTGCGCAGCACGTGACGCGGGCCCCAGCTGTCCCCTCGAAATATCGCGATATTTCGCGAGCTTTAAATTTCGCTCGATATCTCGCGAAATATCGCGATATCTATGTGATTTACATTCCGTTCGAAACCGCAGGCAGGATTTCGTGCCGGGTTTTCAAAAAAACGAGATATTTCGCGATATTTCGCGAAATATTTCGATTTTTTGAACCTTGCTCTCTCTCTCTCTCTCTCTATATATATATATATATATATATATATATATATATATATATATATATATATATATAGAGAGAGAGAGAGAGAGAGAGAGAGAGAGAGAGAGAGAGAGAGAGAGAGAGAGAGAGTATACGGGGTATGAGCTGACAGCCCATTTGGGCTGTCAGCTCACAGCCCTCCGATCATCATCATGAGCCGTCCGTTTGAAATAAAAAAAAAAAACCAAATCAAACACCCAACCCCACTCTCTCCTTCTCCCTCTCTCTCGTGAGCCCGTCCGACCCCTGCCCCCTGCGCCTCCGGCCGGATCCGGTGCCCCCAACCCCCTCCGGCCCCGGTCCCCTCCGGACCCCGACCCCCTCCGGACCCGGTCCGACGGCGGCAGATCCGGCTGCAATCCTCAACCCGCCACCGCCGTCAGCCTCTCCCCGTCCCCCGACCTCCCGACCCCTGCTCCCGTCGCTCGCCGTCCCTCCTCCGGCGCCGGCGGCCCTCAAACCCGCCCCCTCCGGCTCCGGCGGCCCTCAAACCCGCCCCCTCCGGCTCCGTCGGTGCCTCCGACCCCCCCCCCCCCTCCTGCTCCGTCCACCGACCACCCCCCCCTCCTGCTCCCGTCGCTCGCCGTCCCTCCTCCGGCGCCGGCGGCCCTCAAACCCGCCGGCCAGCATCGGGGTTGATGTCGGGGTGTGATGGGCAATCGGACGGCTGCGCCCCGCGCCGCCTGCGCCTGCGTCCCGCGCCGGCGTCGGGGATGATGCCCGGGGAGGGGGAGCGCGGCCGGCCAGCATCGGGGTTGATGTCGGGGTCGCCGTCGGGGAGGGCTGTAGGCCTGTGCTCGTGGGCTGGAGCTCGCGATCGAGAGGGAGAGACACACAGAACACACAATTTTTTTTTTTTAATGGAGGGCTGTGATGGGCAATCGGACGGCTGTGTGCTGACAGCCCATTTCAGCAAATGGGCTGTCAGCTCATACCCCGTTTTCTATATATATATATATATATATATATATATATATATATATATATATATATATATATATATATATATATATATATGGGTCGGGATCGGCTGACCCAACAAATTTTGACCTAGCAATAACCCAGCACCCTTTGATGCACCTAGAGGTTTTAGAATGGGCTGATTTTTTGTAGGCATGTGGTCTATGGTGCATCAAATGCGCTCTTCAAATCAACGGTTTTCGACTGTTAATTTTAACCGTTGATTTGAAGGGCGCATTTGATGCATCTAGAGGCTTTAGAATGGGCTGATTTTTTGTGAGGATGATCAACATACTATAGACAACATGTCTACCAAAAATCAGCCCATTCTAAAACCTCTAGGTGCATCAAAGGGTGCTAGGTTATTTGCTGGGTCAAAATTTGATGGGTCATCCGATCCTGACCCATATATATATATATATATATATATATATATATATATATATATATATATATATATATATATATATATATATATATATATATATATATATATATATATGAGGCCCCCTCTAGTGCACACTTTTGGTGCGCACCTTTGGTGCGATCCGAGCACCATGGGCCGCCCAATTTAATTTGTATGGCTGTGATGCATTGTTTGTTTGGTGCATGCATCACACCTATACATATGTTTGCTCTCTAACACAATATGTTGCGGCGGTCTATTGCATATGTTGCATTGCTTCCAGTGCATATGTTACCCTACACGGAGCACAACAAACGTCATATGTTGCTGTGCTCCGTGAAGGGGGTTGCAGCACTTCCAGTGCATGTGTTTCTGGTCTGGGTCGCAGGGACTGGGTCGCACCAAAGGTGAGCACTTGAGGGTTTCTATATATATATATATATATATATATATATATATATATATATATATATATATATATAAAGTGTGGTATCATGTTCACTGCACATGCACGTCAGTGATTCCTTGGCAAAATTTTCTTCCCAAAATTTCTTATTGTAATTGATTAAAGGGGAATTGTGGGAAGGATAAAATGGTGAGCATGCATGTTAAACTTCCCTTTAAAAGTATTGCAGTTGTAAGTATAGAAAATCAGCTGTCTTGTCTTTAAACTAGCTAGTTATATGGATGTGCAATGCGGGCCTCTATCTGCAGTCCTCCACTAGTACCACTCTTTAGCAAAACAGCTCCTTCATAATTACTGCACTTCCTCATAATTACTGTTCCTTCACAAGAATGCGCCCATACTGGAAATGGTGAGCATAAGTTCGCCTCTCCTCACCATGCTGAACACAATAATTCTTTTCTAAATAATTTCCTTTCTGACACATTCTGGAAGTTTATTTTATCCAAAATTCTATCTTTTCACCCTTTTTAAATAATCTGACCTGCTTTACATACACTGTAGGCACGCGCGGGTATTCAAGAGGTTCATTTCCTTCCATTCAACCCGACTGACAAGAGAACGGCTCTTACTTACTTGGATGCTGCGCGCAGAATGCATAGGGTGAGCAAAGGTGCCCCAGAGCAGGTACAGACCATTCCTCATACAGCCTATAGTTTTTTGGTATTCGTAATGAGTTTGCTTCTGGATTGCATAGTATAATTGAGCAATTTCAGAATAGGTGTTAAAAATCCACCAGTTGTGAATAGTGAATACGGTACTCCTGGTCTCAGAAAAGACATTCTTAAACAGTAACAATAAAAAAATAAAAAAAGAAAAAAGAGGGAAAGTTTCTGCAAGGTTTGAGAGATCTAGTCAGCTAAAGATGGTAATTATTTATAGCTAAATGATGATTTGTGAGGAGATACATAATTGGATGATTGTCTCACAACAGATGAATTCATCTCTCTAATTATCTCACTAGAGATCTAATGGGTCTTTGGTTCATTCAAGCATCTTCACCTTCAAGTAATTCAACCTCTCATGTGGCTTCAGCATACCAATTCATATGTGATAAGTTGTGTGCTTGAAATTCAAAAGATGTTTTGAAATGTACAAGTTGCCTGAGATCAAAGGGAGAATTTGATTTGTTAGTTCACATTAAGTGCAATTGAAGTTGCAATTATGATTTTGGTAAAAGATGATGAGATTTAAGAGAACATGAATTAGATACTCCTCGAATCTATTGAATGAGGGCTGTACCAGAGAGAGAACTATGTTTACGAGAGATGCAAGTGCGCCACATATTTATGGATGGATTGACTTTTCAAGGTTTTTAGAAAAATGCAGACATCAATTAATTTATGGAAAATAATGAGACTACCTCGATTAATTTTGCTTATGCATTTAAGGAGATCTTGCAAGTTAATACCAAAATATTGGTGGAGTATTATGGAACCAATTATGAGATAGACTTATAAAATTACATCATTTATAAGCCACGTAGGAGCTATAGGAGAGGATGGTGGAACAAAGATATGAATGTAATCGACAAATTTGAAAACCAATTTAATTCAAGGAATTTAGATTCATATGAAATCATGGTAAAAAGGGGATGGATAAAATAACAGATGGCTACATGAAAGTGATCTTAGGGTCATATTGAATAGTTTGTGTAGTGAGATCGAAGAAGGCCTGATTAATTGGGAGGACTCTGTTATATGTATTGTGTGGAGGACTCGGTTATATGTGGTAAAGTCAGTTAAGAGGTATGTTAACATTAAACTTGGAAACTGTGAGAAAGGGTGTAGCACCTTCATGCTAAATTATATTGTTGACCAAATAATCTGAGACAACGTGGATAGATAAAAATTTACAAGAGAATCACTTACTTGCATTGCGTTCTAAGGCCTATGTTCTCATTGTCTCGTATTGTTGGGGTACTTCCTGGACTATCAACAAGTTACGTGGGGTCAAGCCATTGTTGGCTGGAGTGTTGCTCGAGTCCATTCTTGGTGGGCTTGAGCCTAACCCCAGCCTAAAGTAGGATGATCAAGCAAAGCCCAAGCGGAATCCATGCAATTCCTTGAGGTCTAAGCTTCATCCCTTAGTTCGGAAAGGTAGAGGCATTCATAATCTCAAAAGGTCTATGATGTCTTATGGAGTTACAAAACTTTTTCAAGAAAAGAAAGTTCATGTGAAAGAAGCAAGGTAAAGGATATAATTGTTGTTCTAGATGTTAAATACAACAGTAACCGTTTGATAAAGGATCTTCGTGACTTCATCCAAACATGCACGGAGTTTAAAGCAAGTATATCATAAAATGGTATAATTGAGTTCAATTTCGTTATTTTTTAATATATGCATAAGCTTAAAAGGGCACAAAACTAAATAGAAGAAACATCACTTCTTTCCATTGGTTGACGAAATAATAAAGGCTAATACATATCTCTCCAAGAAAAGGCGGGGCATGTCAGTGTCATTTACCTCACACAAGTATTCTTTATGTGATATTTATGCGCCACTTTTATATCCTCGACTTGAGGCATGAGTTTTAAAGAATTCTTAAGTCTTAATGAAATCAGAAATTTGTTTGTGATCCACTTTTTATTTTTTACCTTTCCTATTTTATTGTTGAAACCAAGATGGAGTGTGTTTTTTATGGGGGTAGGGGTGTTCTCTAAAGTCTAAACTATTATCCCCTAGCTCATGACCAAGTAACCAGATTTAATTAATCTAGCTTGGTGCTAAGGGCTTTAGCTACATCTTCTCATGGCTAGCCTGCAGCTTTTAGGTGGACAAAATTTGGATTCACTATTACTTAGCGAAAGACACCATATTCGAGAAAAATATGGTAAACAAATTCAACTCAACAAAGTTTGAGAGAAGCTTAACATTGCTTGTGAAATATTTCATATATCGTTTATGTAACTTACAAAAATTAAGATTCTATTTTTTCATTGAATTGGGATGAATCCAGTAATGGAAAGTTGAGAATAATTTGAGGATATTTAATTTTTTAAGAGATCACTAGACTTATAATGATACGTATCTCGGAGAACCAGATTTATGCAAGGAAGGTCAACAATGGAGGTTTTGTTTTCCTGAAACAACTAATGCAAAGATTTAAATAGAAATGTATCTTCATATGGTTGATATTGTCTTAGACTAAGCTTATGATAGAGTACCTCAGATGTAATTTAGTTTGTATTAAGAAGGAAAGGGGTGCATAAAGTTTATATTGGAACTATTAAGGGGATGTATGATGGAGAAATTGCTAGAATGAGAAGCAACTTAGGTGATATAAATGACTTTCTACTACCGTGGGAACCAAGGATCAACACTAATCTAATTTTTTACCTTTATCATCGATGAACTTCTAATATTCAGGAACGCTACCAGGGTGTATATTGTTTGCAAATGATATAATGTTAGTTGATGAGAGTCATGAGAGACACATATATGGTTAAATGCTAAGTTGGAATTATGGAGGAAATATTTAGAAGATTGGGGTTTAAAGAGGGACACTCTATTTGCACCCATGGAATTATTGATGGCACCCAAATCTTTTAAATTGTTTTTAATTCCTTGTTTACCCTCATCCCCAACCTCCATCCGGTTGTCTTCCCCATCGCCCTTCACCTCGGCCGCCGCTCGAGCCTCCTTTGCAGCTGCCTTTTCCGACGACACCCTCCGCCGCCCGTACCTCCTCCGTCGTCCATGTCCGATAGCCCAATCCACCGTGGCTGTCCCCGCCCCGCCACCCTCCTTCTTTCTTCTTCTTCTTCCTCCTCCTCCTCCTTCTACCTCATCTTCCCTACGCTGGAACCCTAATCCACTGCCCCTCCTCTGCCTCCTCCTTCCTCCATCTTCCCTGTGCATGGGCAAGATAGAGGACGGAGGAGGAGGAAGAAGGAATGGGGGAGGAGGGAGGAGGGAGGAGGCCCAGAGGCCCAGAGGCTTAGGGTTCCGACGAGGGGAATACGCAGGGAGGAGGAGGAGGAAGAAAGGAGGAGGGCGGTGGGGACATGGACAACGATGGTGGGCTTTGGGGTTGGGGGGGGGGGCATTTTGGGGTTTTTGTGGAAATTGTATGGTTATAACTTATAAGATTGTTCAAAATTAATAGCCAAGAAATACAATGATGTGATTGTTTTATGTTTTTTGGATTTATTATACATAAGGGGAGAAGGAATTTGGGGATACTATGTGTTTGGAGCATGTCTTTTAAGGGTAGAATTTAGAGGAATGCAATGAAGATAGCAGGTTCTATGGTTCAAAATATTGAGGCATACGAGAGCCAAAACATGCAAGATGAGTTTGATAAAGATGAGAATGTTGAGGTGGATGTGCGGCAAAACTAGGAGGGATAGCGTGTCGAATGAGTATATTAGAGGAATTGTCGGAGTTGCACGAATTGAGAACACGATGATAGAGAATATATTAAGATTGTAAATGCATGTACAATAGAGAGTAGAGGTTACTTTAATAAAGACAAGGTCTAGGTTTATTGTGGAGGGTCAAGAAAGAGGAAGGGGAGACTTAACATTGAGGAACGGTGTTAAAAAAAAGATGTAAAGGCTTACATTGACAACAAAGATATCCAATAATAGGAATGACATGCAAAGAACGTTTCATAAAGCCAACTCCATGTAAGTGGGACAAGACTTGACGGTATGTCTATAACGACTTAAGGATGAACACCGGTTTCTAGGACGAGTTTCACAACTTGAATTCGGGAATGGGACCAAAAATTGATTTTGGTTGGTTACCATGGCGGGAGCAAAGATTGCAGGTTGTGTTTTAATCAGTAGGTATTTGGAATTTTAAGATCTTCATCTCAGTTAAATTGGACAATTGGACTCTTCATAGTTTCTGTTTTTTTTTTTTTTTTTTGTGTTGGTGTTTGTGTTTATGTGTATGTGTGTGTAATAAAGTGTATGATGTACATGATACTTCTGATCGGCCATGGGTCGCCCATATTAGATTGCATTTTTTTCCAGGCCTAAAAGCAGGCTTGAGCTCGGTCAAGAGCTTGAATTCATAGAGTCTATGCCTGGCTATTTTCAATTTTGGAGGTCTGGCCTGGTAGGCTGAGCCGACCAAACCCCACTAATAGCTTAAAACTACTTGCAAATGAATGGTTATAGCATGATCCATGATGCTGTAGATAGGTCACTAACATCTGAATATTTGTGGCTTTAACTATTGCTGAAAATGTCTATACTTGTAGATTCTTGATCTGGCATGGAACAAAACAGACATTGAGCGGAAAGTGCATGGAACAATAGACAAATTTGCAGAAAGAGGACTTCGATCACTTGCTGTTGCCTACCAGGTAGATTTGCACATCATTTTTATTTCTTAAAATTAATTGAGGGCCATATTGTGTTTTTCCATTCATAAAAATTGCGGTAGTTGATTTTGATGTCATACCTTTTTGGCAGGAAGTACCCGCTGGTAATAAAGATAGCCCTGGAGGGCGCTGGGAATTCGTTGGCCTTCTCCCTCTATTTGATCCTCCTCGCCATGATAGTGCTGAAACAATTCGAAGAGCTCTGGAGCTTGGAGTTAGTGTCAAGATGATCACAGGTGTTTACCTCTGCTGACAATATGTTTTCAGTTGATACCTTCTGATTTGCATATGTTGAACTGGAACTATAAATTCAATAAACTATAATAAACATTAGGGATTGTTTACTGCTTTCTTGTACCTGTCTATTTGGTGACTTGGATTGATGACTAGACAAACCTTATACAGTATAAAAATATTTTATCATTTGTCTAGTGATGCACCTGAATGTTTAGATATGATAAAGTTCGAGGAGATGTTGGCATGTTAAGTTGCATAATGGCTTGTCGTGTTAGATGCTTGGCCCTTTGTTCTGATTGCCTTAAATTATTTTTAATTGAGTGCTTTTACCATTGTTGTTGTACTTATACCCCACATATATTGTTCTGTAGTCTGCTATCCCCCCCCCCCCCTTTTCTCTCTCACACACACAAAAAAAAAAAAGCCAACCCCAACTTACCCACACGTAGACACGCACACATAGGGTGACACACCCAAAATAGCCTTACACACGTGTCTCTCTCTCTCTCTCTCTATATATATATATATATATATATATATATATATATATATATATATATATATGTGGAGGGATACTCTTACTCATGAGTCATGGCTTCTTACTCATATAGTTACCTATGATCCGGGCCGTCCATTAGATCTCGACGTACGGTTTGGATTAGATGGGGAGTTAAAGCAATGGTGTCCGCATTAAATGCCTGTATTAAAAGCCCATATTAAAAGCCTCCATTTATTGCGGACACCATTGCTTTAACTCCCCATCTAGTTTGAACTGTACGTCGGGATCTAATGGACGGCCCGGATCATAGGTAACTATATGAGTAAGAGGCCATGAGTAAGAGTATCCCTCCCCTATATATATATATATATATATATATATATATATATATATATATATATATATATATATATATATATATATATATATATATATATATATATATATATATATATATATATAGGAAAATGGGTTCCTATGACATGTCATAGGGAGTACCCTATGACATATGGTGAATTAGTAACCCTAGAATATTTAGAATATTCTTGTTTTTTATGAGGATGATCAACCTATCTTAGATAGGATACCCACAAAAAATCGGCACATTCTAAAACTTCTAAGGGCATCAAATATGCTTTTCAATTTAACGGTTAAAATGGATGGTCGATAAAGCTTCTATCATTTGATACCCCAACAAGTTTTAGAATGGTTTGATTTTTTTTGGACATTCTATCTAAGGTAATGTGATCATCCTAAAAAAAATTCAGTACATTCTAAACATTCTAACATTACTAATTCATCGTATGTCATAGGGTACTCCCTATGACATGTCATAGGAAAATAGCCCTCATATATATATATATATGTATATATATAGAGTAGTGATACATTGTGGCCGGCTAACGTGCGACCACCCCCTTCCGGGGCATTTTGGGAATTTTTTTTTTTGGGGATTGATCACCCACCCTTGGATAGCACACACAAAAAATTTCAGCCCGATCCAAGCCCTGTAGGCCGTCCAAATGTGATCGACTTTTATCGGTCGTTCATTTTTTTTGTCATTTTGATCAACACATTTGGACAGCCTACAGGGCTTGGATCGGGCTGAAATTTTTTGTGTGTGCTATCCAAGGTGGGTGATCAATCCCCCAAAAAAAAAAATCCCAAAATGCCCCGGAAGGGGGTGCCGCACGTTACCGGCCGCAATGTATCACTACTCTCTCTCTCTCTCTCTCTCTCTATATATATATATATATATATATATATATATATATATATATATATATATATATATATATATATATATATATATATATATATATATATATATATATATATATATACATCGGATCGGGAAAAAGGAGAGATGGGGTTTAGGTGTCAAATGCCACTATGGGATGAAGTATAAATATTAAATACATCATGTTAGAGCTCAAATTGGCTCCAAGTACTCCACCTCGCAAAGTATTCGGGATATTTTTATCATCCCATAAATGTCCTTGGTTGAATTTTTCATAGTTTAGTTGTACCTTTAGCTACATGGTTATATCTTAAGCAATCATGTCATATTTTTAGCCATTAGGTCATACTATTTAGCCACCAAGTAATACATTTAGTCACCAGGTTGTACCTTTGAACCACTAGGTTGTAGGTCGTACATTTTAGCCACAAGATTGTGCCTTTAGCCATTAGGTCGTACCTTTAGTACCAAGTCATACCTTTAAACCACCAGGTCATACCTTTCAACCTTCAGGTCATATCTTTAGCCCCTAGGTCGACTTTTCAGCCAGTTTGCTAGTACTTTTTAACCACCTGATAATACCTTTCATAAATTTTGGTAGTACCCGTGGGGGATTCTTTTGTCATGTAAAGTTTCCCGCCAATAGTCAATGGAATTTGAGTGCGGTTCTACTGCAGCGTGCTAAGCTGTAATGCAAACACTGTAGAACGTAGAGAGTAGACATAGTGATGTGGTGACGAACTTCGGCAGAAGCCTATGTCTCTGTGCGGTAAGACACAACCTTGAATTCATTAACTCTGAAATATAAAGTAACCTCTCGACAGGCCCAGTGTCACTTGAACAAGCAATCAGAGAAACGAAGAAAGAGAAAGGGGCAAAGACGAACAATTCTTCGTATGAGCTTTGCAACTCTAGAAACTGAAGAAAGATCGATGAAATGGAAATTCAGATCTAGAAGATTCGATCTAGAATGTGTCGGCTCTTCAATTTATTGAGGTTTTGGAAGTAACCGGGCCCTAGGGTGGTTTCTATATGTGAGTCACCAGGTCCCCGGTCATCGTTGTGGGCCCCAGGCAGGGCCGGTGGGCTCCGTTGGTATTGTCGTGGGCCCTAGGAAGGGCTGGGGGTCCCAACGTCTTTGAGGGCCCCAGGCTGAGCTGGGGGGTCCCACTGTCATTGAGGGCCTTAGGCATGGCTGGGGAGTCCCACTGTCGTTGAGTAGGGGTTGAAACGTTTTGGTTCGTTCCAATTCTAGGATGAATCAGGAACCGAATCGGTCCCAACGGTTCTCATAAATTTGGAACCGGAACATGAACCGGACCGTTGGGAACATGGAATCGGATCGGACCGAACCATACAAAACTGGTCGATTCGGTTCCAACGATTCTAACGTTTGCAGAGATGCGCATGTGTGGATAGGGTTTCTTTTGGTAATTAATACTTTGCAACAATGACTTCATGGTATCTAACATGCCAAACCGAGTAGCACAGTTCACAAGCACATTCACTAATTTGCCTTGACAAAAATAAATATGACCAGTGATTGCATTATGCATATACATTCCATCATCTGTATTGGACCAATGGACCCGACCCGTGAATGTACTATGCATAACGGTTCGGGTTCGGTTCGGATAACCGGTACCCTAAACTGGGAATCAAACTGGTCCCTAATGGTTTTGCACTTTGGAACCAAAACCGAACCAATCCTGCATGAAACCGAACCAAACCGTATGGTCTAGATCGGCTCGGTTCTCCGATTCTACCGGTTTTCTGTGCACCCCTATCGTTGAGGGCCTGTGAATGCCTCAGCCAAAATTTGCACCCATAGTACCTATCAATCACTTGGTAGTACCTTTCGGCCTAAGTAGCTGAAAGTTACGACCAAAAATATTACCAAAGTGGCTGAAAGGTATTACCAAAGTGGCTAAAGGTACTACCAAAGTGGCTGAAATGTATGAACAAAGTGGCTGAAAGGTATTACCAAAATGGCTTGAAGGTACTACCAAGTGAGTGAAAGGTAATACCAAAGTGGCTGAAAGGTACTACCAAAGTGGCTCAAGGTACTATCAAAGTGGCTGAAAGATATGATATGAGGGTTGAAAAGTATGATCTACGAGCTTGTGGTTTAAAGGTACTACCTGGTGGCTAATGCTACGACCCGGTAGCTGAAAGGTACGACTTGGAGGGTAAAAATCCGACATGATGGCTTAAGATATGACCATGTGGCTGAAGGTATGACCAACTATGAAAGATACAACCAAGGTATTTATGGAATGTTAAAGATATCCAGAATGCTTTACGGGATGGAGTACTTATAGCCCATGTGTGTTCTGACATGATGCATTTAATGCTTCAACTTCATCTTATAGCGGGGTTTGACACCTAATCCCCACCACTCCTTTTTCCCGATCCGATGCCCAAGTCATTTCAATGGCAATGTAGGGTCGGGATCCATAGACCCATCATCCTAGTTGTTGGATAGAGATTTTGGAATTTGCTGGTTTTTCTGAGGAGGATCAACATACCATAGATAACATTTCTATAAAAAATTAGCACATTTTAAAACTTCTAGGCGCATCAAATATGCTCTTCAAATTAACTGCTAAAATGGCGGTAGAAAAAGCTTTTACATTTGATGACCCTAGAGGTTTTAGAATCTACGTAAGTTTTAAGGGTATGCTATCTTTTGCCAGGTGATCATACTCACAAAAAAATCAGCAAATTATGAACCTGGATCTAACAAATAACAATAAGGATGCGAGGTAAAAGTATGGGTAAAAAATGATGGGTCCTGTGGATATGAGCAGATGGCATCAGCTCTTTTTGACAGATGTTGTATCATTTTGTGTCTAAGTATTTCCACCTTTGGAAAATTAAACCGTTTATGTTTGGCGCTTTGAATCTTCAACTAAAATCTCTTACAATTTTAGTATATTTCGAACTTTTCTTTCTCCATTACATTTGCAGGTGATCAACTGGCAATCGCTAAGGAAACTGGGCGGAGGCTGGGAATGGGTACAAACATGTATCCATCTTCAGCTTTGTTGGGCGAAAGCAAGGATGGGGATATTTCAGCTCTACCAGTTGATGAGCTTATTGAAAAAGCAGATGGTTTTGCAGGAGTGTTTCCCGGTAAACCTTATCTTGACTTTCCAAGAATTCTGATAATTCCATATTATATTTCTCATTTTACTCATTTGCACAGAACACAAGTATGAAATTGTTAGGAAACTACAAGCCAGAAAGCATATATGTGGGATGACTGGAGATGGAGTCAATGATGCACCTGCATTAAAGAAGGCAGACATAGGAATTGCAGTGGCAGATGCAACTGATGCTGCTCGAAGCGCTTCTGACATAGTTCTTACTGAGCCCGGATTGAGTGTTATAATTAGTGCTGTTCTAACAAGCCGTGCGATTTTTCAAAGAATGAAAAATTATACGGTAATTGTGGATTTTAACCCGTATGTTATCTCAGCTGTATTGTTAATTAGAGGTCATATATTTGCCGCCAGCCTTACATTGTTTAATTATCTATAATCACTTTGTTATTTTCATCCAATTACCCATGTCTCTTTATCGATGCTGACGATACTCATTTCATCATTATACCTAATATAAATATATGACAACGTGTCAGAAACATAAATGATTTAAATTTGTCAAACTTGCATGAATTGGTAACTTTCTCCCCTCATTTTTTTTTCAGTTAAATTTGTGCATAAACTCGTTCCTTTTCTTAAATGAGAAACATTTTCTATAACTAATAAATATCAATATAAATTCCTGAAAAAACACTTTTTCTATATATTTTTTATATGATAAAGAATTTTCTGTTATTAGTGTATCAGTGTCATAGTCACTGGTAAAATTGTGATTTCAACTGGTCATGGTACTATATTTTTAATCGTGTTCTTGATCCATTGAGGTCTTCGTCAATATTTATTCTTCTGTAAACCCCATGTCTAGCTTACTTCAGATGAATACAAGCATGGAATTATAATCTGCTGTTGCTGATGATTAATTTTCTCTGTTTTTTCATGCAGATATATGCAGTGTCTATAACTATACGTATTGTGGTGAGCAGCAAACTGTTTCTTCTATCCTTGCTATTCCATAATTTTGTTATAGCAGACTTCTGATTCCATATAAAGCCTATGAAATTTGGAAGAACAAAGATAGGCACCTCCATGCATTCCTGCATGCAATGCACATCCATGCATAAATAAAAGAGGACATGCAATTGCTCACGAAGTGGCAAATATGTATAGTGGGATCAAAATTTTCGTTTGTTGGGTGCTCTACAATCTTAGATGGTGGTATACTTGTATTTGGTTATGTTGGCATAGATGCGGTGTAGGCAATATCACTTTTTAGAATTAGTCTTTTGGATCTTTCCAAAAAATTACGTAGGTAGTAAGCAAATTAGTATGGGCCACATTAATTGCCCGTGCACCGATCCATCCAGATATATTGGCATTAGATCAAATAGGGAAATTAGGCACACATGAAATGTATTGATGGTCAAGAATTTTCTGCTGATTATTTCTTTGAAAAAAACGTTGATATAAGACGAGGTGTGGCATTGGTCTTCTGTTGAGATTCTTGAGAACGACCCAATGTGAGATATCATGTTATGTTTAAATAGTTAAATGTGGTCATTTTAAAGGTAAGTGGCAAGATTAAAGAAATTGACCCCAATATAATCTTGGATCTGAGGACCAGCTCTTTGTCCAAATATGAGCAATGTTTACTGTCTTGGAGAGGTGATGTAGACTAGCCCAAGAGGGGGAATGATTTTGATCTATTGAAAGATAAGAAAAAGGTGATGCAATCAATGGTTTGGCTAAAAAACCACAAGTAGAGAGTTGAGATAAGAAAGAGGAGAGGAAGGCCGAGTCCACGAGCAGATAAAGAAAAACATCACAATTTCTTTAACATTCAACTTTGAGTTAGACTAAGAAGTACAACAATGTGATTGTTTTTGGTGTCTTGGTCCGTCATACATAAGAATGGAGAGATAGATGATGAATCGATGATATATCCAATAGGATTAGAGCTATTTGGATGAAGTGGAGTGGGGTCTTGAGAGTGTGAATGTAATTGACGAATGCATTTAAGACTCAAGGGACAAATTTACAAGACAACAATAAGACCCGTGATGCTATATGGTTCAAAATGTTGGCCCTTAAAGAGAGCTCAAGCTCATAAGATGGGAGTGGTTGAGATGAGGATGTTGAGGTAGATGCGCAAGAGGGATAGAGTGAGGAACGAGTGTATGAGAGAAAGTGTTGGAGTGGTACCAAGTGATGACAAGATAATGCAGAATAGAGTAAGATGGTTTGGCCATGTACAACATAGAGTAGAGTTGGCCCCGTAAAGTACAGGATCCCAGATTAGTGTGGAAGGTCCAAGGAGGAGAGGAAGACCTAGACTATCATTGATGGAAGTTGTTAGAAAAACATAGAAAAACTTTAATTGACAACAGATATAGCCCTAAATAAAAATGAATAGCAAAGAAGGATTTATAAAGTCGACCCCAAGTAGATGGGACATGGCTTGATGGTTATGGTTATGGACCTACAGTTATTCAAGTTTGAGTTGCGTAATTGATGGATCCATTATTTATAGACCCAACTTTACTAAATTTTTAAGAAACATCTATTAAATCAAAGCCTCTTATCTAATCAGATCAATCCAATAAATTTAAATACAAAGGAAACCTAAAATTTTCTTCATATGACTCAATGTTTAGTAAAAAACAGCTTTCATATATTGAGCAGATTTTAGGACCCACAATTACTTGATATGAGCATATTTATGTTCAGAAAACTGTGGGACCCAAACATAGCTTTTGAACAAGTGGTCACGGGCTTAATTAAACAGGTGCTCATGAAGTCATACTTCTGAAAGGGCCCCAGACTCATACGAAAAAATAAAAGAAATCCGATACAAGTTAGAAAGGATTTTGGTGGATTTGGGAGTTTGGATGAGATTTAGGAAAAATTTCAGAATTTAAGAAACAAAATCAAATCTGGATGTAATCTAGAATTACGCTATAGAAGTGGTCTACAACTCTTGAAAACTAAATTACAAGAAATCTACTATCAAGGAGTATTGGGATAGATTTTTCAAGATTTTGATGCTTCGTGTGGGAAAGCATTAAACTATAGGTATATAAATTACTTTTGTAACAAGAATTTTAGGTTTTGGATGGATTACGAAGATTGATGAATTATTCTAAACTAAGATATTACAAGAGTAACCAGTATAGATGCAGGAATTTAACGATAGTTGAAAAACTCAGAAATGACAACAGTTGCAATGGGAATACTGGAAGGGATAAGTACTAGAAGTGTAATGCTTGTAACGCGGAATTAAGGAGATATCTTAGTACTTCCCAGGTAACGTACCAAGGATCCCCGACATCTCATTGAGTCATTTGCTGCAGATATATGTGGCAAATAAAGAGAAGAATCACGGTTTGATTGATTGAATTTGGTGGCCAAGGGCTTCTATTCATGGTACATCAATTCCCTCCGATTTCATTATACTAGGTTTTCTATTTGGGTTTGTACAATAATCCAATTCAAATTGAAATTCCTTTCTCATCTGAATTGGTTAATTGTAAACGGACATGGAGTTCGAAAGAAAGTGGAATTGATCATTTTACAAGGATTGGGATGCCAATGAGATGAACTCATCCTAGTATAAAATGCCCCCCCCCCTCTCTCTCTCGCTCTCTCAAATTGAAATTCCTTTCTCATCTGAAATTGGTGAGTTGTAAGTTGTAAATGGACTTGGAGTTTGAAAGAAAGTGGAATTGGCCATTTTTACAAGGATTGAGATCCCAATGAGATGAACTCATCCTAGTATAAAATGCTCTCTCTCTCTCTCTCTCTCTCTCTCTCTCTCTCTCTCTCTCTCTCACTTCTTTCTTCTCTTCTCACCCACCTGGTTATGTGTACGTCAATTGCTAGACCACAAAGACTAGATCTAAATGCTAGACTTGCCCTAACCTCTTGACCGAATGTACCAAGCGATCGATCCAGTTTACTGTATCAATTGCATCCGCTTTGATGATCCCAACACGGGAGCCAGTTGTTGCAAGTCCTCTGCGCCTCTCCTTTGTCTGCTCTCAACAATTTGATAGTGCAATCCTACTTTTGTGAGCCTGAACGTCCCCACCTTCCCATCTGCTTAGAGAGAGCAAGTATCCATAAACATATTGCCCAAAAATTGTAGAAAAAAAAAAGAAAATTAGCACAAACCATGAATGCCTTTCATCTAAATACTAGAATTGACATAACCTCGGACTGCATAAATTGGGTTATGATCAATTCAGCTAGATTTGACATTTAGAAAGTGCCATAAGAGCGATCAAGTTCGTTGAAAACACACTGAACAAAGACCGGCCTAGTGCATTTTTTGTCAGGTAATTCTAGATAGATTTTTTTTTTTGGCCAATCTTCTAGATAGATTCATTTTCCTAGATTAATACGATCTGGATCTTGCTTGACATGGCATTATCCTACCTATTTTTAGCCCTAATGGAAACAATTAGATGGAACATTTGGAAGAAGGTGGCTGAGTAAATGTTGTGAGTTCTGATACTAGTGTAGACCTATGTGTATGTGTTACTAAACTGCAATTCTTCACCCTTAGACAACCCCTTCCTGACATGTGTTTCTTCTGTGACAGCTCGGATTTATGTTGTTGAACATCTTCTGGAAATTTGATTTCCCTCCTTTCATGGTCCTTGTCATTGCCATTCTTAATGACGGTTAGAACCAATCTCCTAACTTGAATTATCTTGTCGATAATGAATTGCTCATGTACACAGCTATCCTTTTATTGTTTGATTGTTTTGTAATGTCCTCATATAATAATATCATTTTCAGGTACTATAATGACTATTTCCAAGGACAGAGTAAAGCCATCTCCGCTTCCTGATAGTTGGAAACTGTCTGAAATTTTTGCAATTGGGGTGGCCCTCGGTACTTATTTGGCTTTAGCCACTGTTGTATTCTTCTGGGCAGCTTATGAGACTGATTTCTTTTCGGTAATTACAATGCTTTGTTCCTTGTTGCTGTAACAAGAATGTCATACCTTTTTTCATAGTAGAAGTACGAGGCTGTAAATGGGGCATCTTGGACACAACATTTATTCTTAAATAAATTGCCACGTACGGTATTTACTATCAAGTCTTAACAAATAAAAAATTGATACACATGGTCATTGAACCTTCTTGACAGATGGTACATTGTTATTTAATTAGATGCAGATGTGTCATTGGCACATGTACTGAGGTAACGTGGGCTAAATGGAACTTTGTACCAATGACTAAGTGCTGGGGTTGGATAAATGTCTATTCATCTGATGCCAGCTTGGTCTTGGTTAGTAGTCATGAGAAACGAATGGCATCTCCTACTGATCTTGACTCCTTCGATATTTCATTACCTTATGCTCAGGACATTATTAGCACAAGGATTCATTACTGATTTCTGGTGTTTTTGCTTATTAAGATTTTACTTACCAAATCATGATGGCCTATAAACTGCGTAATGATAGTGGGCATAGTTGGGTCTCCCACAGGCATCCACATGCATGATCGCTTATTTTTGCCTGTCACTTTCTTTGCAGGACAATTTCAGCGTCAGGAGCTTCAACAAAAATAGATTAGATCTTTCTGATAATAATGCAGTCTCTGATAATACAGAAATGTTGGCATCTGCTGTGTACCTTCAAGTGAGTACCATTAGTCAGGCTTTAATATTTGTGACACGCTCCAGAGGTTGGTCTTTCTCAGAACGACCTGGTCTGCTACTTGTTGCAGCATTCATCGTTGCTCAATTGGTGAGTCTCTCTACAATTGACTACAAGCTTTAGGGAATTGCTTAATAAGAATATACTTTTCACAGCTCCATTACCAGTATGTGGGCATCTCATCGGCAGCTCTAAAAAACATTAACTAGGGCAATGCCACCACCTCTTTCAATATCTCAGATTCCATTAGATGGTGGTGTCTTAGTTCAAACAATAACATCACATGAGGCTCTTGCTTATGGAGTGTTCACATGCACAATTGAAAATTTCTATTTAGACTGCAAGCTTCCACTTCTTTTCAAGACTTGAACCCCCTTGTATATTTTTTATTGCATAGCGGAGAATTAAACTCATTTTGATGACTTTAAGGCTTAGATTTTCATAAGGATTTTCCATTGAAATCAACTACTGCAAGATGTTGACCAATGCCATTACGCATCCTCCTACGTGCTCCTAGGAGGCTGAAGCTCCTGGACAATTGTTGCCAACAGTGCATAATGCCCTTTAGGTACCTGCATGTTCATGTAGTAGGATTTAGGTGTTTGACAGGGTCGTTATTCGTCCGGTTCATTAAAAAGGCCACATGAAGACTTGCCCCATGAGTTCATTATATTTTCCCATGAGTTCAATAAAAAGGCCGCATGAAGTTTTTGCAAATCGAATTATTCACGTTTGCTGTGAATTAATCAGTGACTTATATGTATGACATACAATACTTTGGGACAGGGACAGATCCAGGAATCAAACCTTGGGGGGACGAATGTTAGAAAAATCTTTGGGGGGGTGGGGTTTTAAATTTTGTTAAAAATTCAAGGGGGCGAACTTATATAATTTTAAAATAATCATAGCTAATAGCCTAATACTACTATAATAAGGGTTTCTCTTTCAAATCTAAGGGGGGCGATTGCCCCCACACGTCCCCTCTTGATCCATCCCTGCTTTGGGAATAAAAAATCCTTACCCATTCCTAGACGTCGCAATCTTTTGGTAAACACTTCATAGATCGTGACTACTGAACCCCCTTTTCCATTATCTCCCTCTTGTGAGCGCTCTTCCGCTATCCACCTCGCATGGGTCGGCTCCTTCATTGATCATCTCTAGTGACATTAGCAACATGAAAATTGATCACTATTTATTATAACTTCTTTAGTTTACACGCTAAGTATCATACTGTTGAGATACTGGCTTTGATGATGTTGATTCACATGCCAAGCATGCATTAGTACCACGTGTCTTAAACTTTGTATGAAACATAAGTATAGTTTTGAATGCATGTTGCCTTCATTGATTATGTCTTTTGTTTTATGTTACTGCCCGTTATGGGAGCGATAATAAAGTGTTCTACTGCCTAGTTCCCCTCATAAAATGTCTATGCACGCTCCCCTAAAGGAGGCGAGCAGCCTGAAACCTGCTTGACCACCATGACTACAATGATTCAACAAAAGAGGACCTATGGGGCGTTGTCCTTATCATTATTGGTTGCAGGTCACTTACACCACATTTTAATTATGAAAAGACATTGTTGGACTTCAATTTTCCAAAGGACACTATGGTTGCGAAGCTGACACTTCCAGTGTCATTTCATACATCCCTCCATTGCTACAAATTTGCAAGTGGGGCTAGGATTGAAAGGAGTTGCCATTAATCATTTTCAAGATATTGAGAAAAAGGGACCTATGGAGTATGGACATCTTGTGGCCATCATTATTAGTTGTAGGTCATTCTCAATTCGACAAAGACAATGGTGGACTTCACTTTCATGGAAGATCACTATACCTATATAGTAATGTTTATTTTGATCATATCAATGACGTCCAAGGTTTTAAGTTTTGGTTTCGTGTCAGGTTTCGGTCTAAGCCAAAACCGAATTTGACCAAAATTTGAATATTATATTTTCAGTTTGAAACCGAAATTGATCGAAATTAACCAAAATTGACAGTATTAATTATGGTTCCGAAAACTGAAACCGAAAAATGCCCGAAATTTGACCAAAATATGATCGAAATTGACCGAAATTGGCCGAAACAAGGTTCCACACATACCTTTCGTTTCGGTCCTAACCGAAACCGAAATATTTGAACGAAATTTCAGTATTTCGGTCAAAATTTCAATCCATGATGACATCCCTTAGGCATAGATTTCCCTTCAAATGGCCTTACATTTTCTCATTATTATTTCTTAGACGACTGCCTAAGTGATCATATTTAACAGTTTCCTTCTTCATAACCCCTAACTACATCTTGCCTTGTACAAATCAACAAGGTTAGTTCGGAATTATACAACCCAATGAACCCATAGTACTTTTAGGTTAAAAAACCATCTGTGTAGGATTCAATTTATTGGATAAGATTTGCCTATACTTGCTATCTTCTACACATTATACTTGTAGTTGAACTACGAATTTTGTGAGCTTGTACTTCTTGAAGGTTATTTACCTAGAGTATCTTCTTTATAACATCTACCAAGAAGATACTCCGCTCTAACTAGGGATGTGTCTCACGGAAGCATGTTTATTTTATGACTGGTCACCATCAAATTATTCTTCTTTTGAGGGGAATAATTAGGATGATCTTAAAGCATGTCGTGTATCTTCCCTTAGGCAAGTATCTATGTATGTGTATGTGTATAATATGGTTTCACTTGCGCTATTTAGTCTGTAATTTAAGCCACAAGTATGAATGCAATATCCTATATCAAATCTTGTCTTCTTCCCTCTTTGTCTAGATTCTTTATGGGTTTAAATGAATCTTGGAAGTTGCTCCCTGGTTGCATGAGCTTAAACTATGTAACCAATATGGTAGGTATCTCTATCCACCAACTGGTCTTCTAGGTTCATGGCAACTCTCTATCTTGCTGTGGTATATCAACTAGTCTCTCTCTCTCTCTCTCTCTCTCTCTCTCTCTCTCTCTCTCTCTCTCTCTCTCTCTCGTTGAGATGTCTTAGGTTTTAGACAACAATATTAGTTTCATGTTAGGTTGACAATTGATCGGAAAATTCATGTCTATCTTTTTGTGGACCCTTCTTAATTAGAGTTGCTCCATAGTGGAGCCTATCTTAATAGGATAAGGTTGTATTATGATGATGATAATAATAATAATTTGTGTATATCCATGTTTTCTCGTGAGCATGTGTATGTAAATGTTAGGAGATGAAGACTAGGGTTTGGAGAGAATGGAATGCTTCTCATTGAGGGACTGAAGCCCAATATATATGTACATGTATACACACATAACTCGACCCGACTGTACATATAACCCGACCCATCTCTATACATTAACACTCCCCCTCAAACTCACGGTGGATCATGGACCGAGAGTTTGCCGATAAAATGCCGGAAGCGAGCAATCGTAAGGGGCTTCGTCAGAAAATCAGCAGTCTGCTCCGATGATGAAATGAATGGCAATGAGATGGTGTGGTCGAGAAACTCCTAGCGAACATAGTGACAATCAACCTCAATATGTTTTGTCCGCTCATGGAATACCGGGTTGCTAGCAATCTGAATAGCACTTCGGTTGTCACAGAAGAGAGGCGTGGGCCCGGATATCACAACTCCCAGGTCTAGTAGAAGGCGGCGAAGCCAGACAATCTCTGCGGTGGTGGAAGCCATAGCCCTGTATTCGGCTTCGGTGCTTGAGCGAGCAACAGACTCCTGTTTCTTGCTTCGCCAAGAAATGAGAGAATCACCAAGGAACACACAGTATCCGGTAGTAGAACGGCGAGTGGCTACATCTCCTGCCCAATCTGCATCGGAGTAGGCACGCAGCACCAACAGAGAGGTAGAGGGAAAAAGTAGTGAGCGGGTGATGTTGCCTCGGAGGTAGCGGATAATCCGAAGGACTGCTGCATAGTGAACCGAACGGGGAGCCTGAACGAACTGACTGACAATGCCAACAGCATGGGCAATGTCTGGCCGGGTCATAGTGAGGTAGACGAGCATCCCAACCAGCCTCTGGTAGCGAGAGACATCCTGGAGTGGCTCACCATCTGTAGAAAGAAGCTTCAAATTGAGCTCCATGGGTGTGTCAGCAGTGCGAGAGTCAGTAATAGCAGCATCAGCAAAGATATCGGAGATGTACTTTTGCTGGGAGACTAACAGACCACGAGCTGATCGGGCAATCTCGAGGTCCAAAAAATAGCGAAGAGGGCCCAGATATTTCATCTCAAACTGACTCTGGAGGTGGCGCTGAAGGGACGCTATGGTGGCACTGTCATCCCCGGTGATGATCATATCATCCACATAGAGAAGAAGAACTGCAATACCCTGACCGGAGGAGCGAGTGAACAGGGCATAGTCAGATTGGCGCTCAACAAACCCGGCGGTCAGGACTGCACTGCGGAATCGCTCAAACCGGGCACGAGGGGCCTGCTTGAGCCCATAGATGGCTCGGCGCAAACGACATACGTGATCTGAAGGAGCAGGGACGCCCGGTGAAGGAGCCATGTATACCTCCTCTGAGAGATCACTGTGGAGAAATGCGTTGGTCACATCCATCTGATGTAGAGGCCACCCTCGAGCAGCTGCCACAGCTAAGAAGATGCGAACGGTAGTCATCCGAGCCACTGGAGCAAACGTCTCCTCGTAGTCAATCTCATACTCCTGGGAGAAACCACGAGCAACAAGGCGCGCCTTATGCCGCTTAATGGACCCATCAGGTCGAGTCTTGATCTTGAAGATCCAGTTGCAGCTAACAGGAGCCACGCCAGTGGGACAAGGAACCAAATCCCACGTCTGAGTCTGCTGAAAGGCCTTAAGTTCAATTGTCATGGCCTGTCGCCACTCTGGGTGTACAACTGCCTCACGGTCAAGGAACAAAAAATCGATATATTTCGCGAAATATCGCGAATTATTTCGGAAAAATGAAAACCCGATAGGAAATATCGAGTGGTTTCGCGAAATATCGCAATATTTCCACGAAATATTTCCATCCCCACGAAATATTGCGAGATTTTGTCGAAATTTTGCGAAATTTTGAAATTTTTTGCGAAATCTATCCGAAATTCTGTGACTGACTGGTTATAAAAGGGGATTGGGGGACCTGGTTCTCAGCAGCTTATTTACATATAATAAAGTTATTATATGTAAATAAGCAAATACCCCCCTATTTGATTTCAATAGAAATATCAAAAAAATCAAAAAACAAAGGAATCAAAAAGTAAACTTTCAGTTTCAGTAGGAGAAAACAGTTTTTATGGATTTTTATAAAATCTACATGGTGAGAAAAGTGATTAAATCAACTCATTTTTAGCTCAAAAAATTCCACAAGATGTAGAAGTACGAGTGCATCTAGAAAACCATGGTCCGTCTTAGGAAATTTTGAATGTATAAAAACTTTTCTATATAAACTCTTTTTTTCAGACTTAGTAAAAAAACAGTCACATTTCAGCATAATTTTTGCACAATTTCAAATTTTCATAACTTTCTTGTTTTAAGTCCGCTTTCAAAATCGTTTGAAACATTATTTTAACAATCAACTAATCTTTATTTCGAAAATATTTTTATCCAAAAAAAAGATTAAAAAACATTTGAAAAATATATATCAAAACCGAACCAAATAAGATTGCACAAGACTCACAGACTTAATATATTGAATACATGTTATGTGAAGCTCTACACCCCTAGATAGGGTATAAATATTATTTGAGTGTTCCAAAGTGTGTATCTATACTTGTATGACTATCCAGAGTTTCACTAAAAAATTCCATCAAAATAATCAATATTTCCACCATTTCTACAAAATTGCAATATTTCCACACTGTCGAAATATTTCCACGAAATATTTCCATATCCAGAAGGTCGAAATTTCCACCGAAATGGAGATTTCGAACCTTGCTCACGGTACGACTGGGGCTCCCAGTGGGTGTGAAGAGCTGTAAGAAAGGCCTGGTAGGATGGAGAGTAGGAGGCAACAACAGAGTGTCCAGAAGTGTCAGGAGAAACAGGAGTAAACACAGAGTAACCAAACCTGTCAGGGGAGTAGTCATATCTGTCAGGAGGGTGATGTTCGCGCGAAGGGTGGCGCCGAACAGGACCAGGATCCGCGGCCGGAGAAGTGGGAGCAGCTGCAGGCAAAGTAGTACCAGTGGAGATAGTCTCGGTGGGAGGAACTGTGGAGCGACGAACGTAGACACGTGTGATAGGTAATGGTGGTGGAGGTGACGGGGGAGGTGTTGGAGACGAGGGAGGTGGAGGTGGAGGTGGAGGTGGAGGTGGTGGAGACAGGGGAGGCGAGGAAGGTAGAGGAGGCTCAACCGGGAAGGTGGGCGTGGGAGCAGGATACGGAGGTAGGAAGGGGATGGTGAGAGGGGGTGATGACGTAGAAGATGACGTAAGTGGTGAGGGAAGATCCCGGGACTCAGTGGAAAAGTACGGGACATCCTCTACAAAGGAGACGTGGCGAGAGACACGGATCCGGCGAGCCAAGGGATCATAGCACCGATAGCCCTTGTGCTCCCGACTGAGTCCTAAGTGAACACACCTAACAGACCTAGCAGAGAGTTTGGTGCGCTCATGGGGAGGGAGGAGAACGAAACACGTGCACCCAAAGGTACGAAGAAGAGAGCAGGGTTTTAAATCTCGGCCGATACCGGTACGTACCGGCCGGTACGTACCGGTTTTGGCCGGTTCGAGACCGGTACTGCATCCGATCCCGATACCTGGCCCGTATCGGCCGGTACCGGTACGTACCGGTCCGTATCGGCCGGTTCAGGCCGGTACAGGCCGGTACCGACCGGTACGGCCGGTACCGACAGGTTAAATTTTTTTTTTTTTTGGTTTTTTGGGTTTTTTTAAGGTTTTTTTTCTCAACCGGTACCGGTCCGTACCGGCCGGTACCGGTACGTACCGGCCGGTACATACCGGTTCGGGGCCGACCGATACCGCGACCGATACCGTGATTTTAAACCTTGGAAGAGAGTAGTCAGGAGATGTGGAGTAAAGCCGCTCGTACGGGGAAACACCAGAGAGGGATGAGGACGGAGTGATGTTGATGAGGTGAACAGCGGTCAGGACAGCTTCAGCCTAGTAGGAATGTGGAACAGAAGCAAACAGAAGTAGAGCTCGTGCTGTCTCGAGGACATGGCGATGTTTGCGCTCGGCGACTCCGTTTTGTTCATGGGTGTAGGGACACGACTGTTGGTGAAGAGTGCCGTGAGTCTGAAGGATCTCGCGCATCCCAGAGGAGAGATACTCCTGGGCACAATCAGACCGAAAAGTCTTAATGCGCTGACCAAACTGGGTGTGAAGCATAGTAGTGAAGGTCCTGTAAATATGGGGAATCTTGGAGCGGCGACGCATGAGATAGACCCAGGTGCAGCGGGAGTAATCATCTATGAAGCTCACATAATACAAAAAACCAGTAAAAGAGGCACTTGGAGCAGGACCCCATACGTCAGAGTGCACGAGATCAAAAAGGGCGCTGGAACGGAAAACACTAGTAGAAAAAGGAAGAGCAAGGTGCTTTGGTAATCGACACCCAATGCAGACAGAGAGAGGGGAGAAGGACACCCGACCCAAAGCGCCAGAGCGAAAAACGCTTTGGAGTCGATCACTGGATATGTGACCTAACCTTCTGTGCCACAAATCGACATCAGAGATAACAGACAAAGCTGACGGAGTGGAAGTGGGAACTTGGAGGTGATCCAACTGATAGAGTCCCCCTGCTCGACGACCCAGCCCAACTCTCTGACCCGTCCGCGGATCCTATACATAACAAGAAGAAGAAGTAAATGTAACGATCAGGCCCGAGTCACAAAGAGAACTAACAGATATTAAGTTAATGTTTAAGCGGGGAGCAAGGTGAACACGAGGTAAGGTTAGGCCACCAGTGGGATCGGAGGCAGGGGTGATGGATCCACACTGCGAAATGGGTACACGAGTCCCGTCAGCAGTGTGGATCCCCATGTAGGTAGGAGCAGGGCTACAGTCCGTGAGGACATAAGGATCGGAGGTAAGGTGGCAGGAGGCACCCGAGTCGAAGATCCATGGAGCAGTAATACCCGGAGTGGCAGAGAGACTGAGCTGTCGAAGAGCTGGTAGAGGCGAGGTATCGAAACAGTAACTCCTCAAAGCGCTGGAGGCGGTCGGAGTAAGACCGAGATTGAACAGAAGTACCCGGAGTGGCAGAGAGACTGTGATCTGTCGAAGAGCTGGTGGAGGCGAGATATCACAACAGTAACTCCTCAAAGCGCTGGAGGCGGTCGGAGTAAGACCGAGACGGAGCAGGAGTGGTGGCAGGCGGTGCTGGAGTAGGGAGATCAGCAGCAGCAACAATCTCGCCATCATGGCGGAGGGGACCCTGACGACGTCCACAGTCGACTGACGTGGTGGAGGGACGTGGCCCGAGAATACCATTAAAACGAGGAGACGGAGGGACTCGACGATCAGCGACTGTGTGTAGGCAGTATGGGAGCCGAGAGATGCTGTAGGAAGCCATACCCCTGAAGTACGGGGGCGAGCTGGCACCTATGCAGTCAAAGTCGGTAGTCGGCCCTAGTCGGCCAAGGGCCGACTAGGACTAGTCGGGACTAATTCGGGACTAGTCGGCCAAAACTTATTCTAACCCCTCCCCCCCTCCCTAAACATATATGATATATGAACTAGCATAAATGTCAATAAGTATATGATATTAGTTGGTTAATAACAATACATACCTTCACACTTCACAGCATGAGTATAAATACATAAGTAACAGTTTAACAGAAAACAGTTGTATTAGCTCATGCCCATGTCAAAAGACTCAGAACTAAATTCATCACAATATTTGTTTGATGATGTTTAATCAGTGAACAACCCCAATTTTGATTATAGGGTTGTATGGATATCAACAAATAAACTAATTATTTGTCTATGTTTTTATCTGAGATTCTCAGGTGCTCAACAGATGATTACAGGGAAGAGCCATAGTTGTGAGTCTTGCGACTCAAGACTTTAAGCCAATGTAAAAAAATCTAAGCAAAATTACTTGCAAAGACTCCTTTTAAAAAAAAAATTTTGCTTGCAGAATGCTGTCTGGGGACTAGTCGGCAGTCGTTAGTCGGGGACTAGTCGGGCTAGTTGGGTCTAGTCGGGATTCCGCCCAGCAATGACGGAATCGAAATTAATCGGTCGGCAAAATGCCGCCCAGGGACTAGTCGGGGACTAGTCGCCGACTAGTCCCGACTTTGATAGCATAGGCTGGCACAAGGGAGGTCTAAGGCAGTCCGTACAGAGGAGACGGGCAGTTCGGTACAGAGGAGAAGGGGGGGCGGTGGGGCTTCAGGGGGTGCAGGAGGGGGCGGGGGTGCAGGGGAGGGTGGAGGGGGGCCTGCGGGGTGCAGAGGGGGCCGGAGGGGGGGCTGCCGGGTGGAGGGGGGGGCTGCCGGGCGGAGGAGAGGCCGGAGGGGGGGGGGGGGGGGCTGCCGGGTGGCGAAGAGGCCGGAGGGGGGTTGCCGGGTGGAGGGGAGGCCAGAGCGGGGCTGCCGGGTGGAGGAGATGCCGGAGGGGGGGGGGGGGGGGGGGGGGGGGGGGGCTGCCGAGCGGAGGGGGGGGGGGGGGGGGGCTGCCGGGTGGAGGAGAGGCCGGAGGTGGTTGGCGGGTGGAGGGGGAGGGGGGGTTGCCGGGCGGAGGAGAGGCCGGAGGGGGGGCTGCCGGGTGGAGGAGAGGTCGGCGGGTGGAGGGGAGGGTTCGGGGGGGGTCGAACTGGTGGAGGGGAGGGGTCAAGGGGCCGGGCGGGTAGAGGGGAGATGTCGGGGGGGTCGGGCAGGTGGAGGGGAGGGGTCGGACGGGCGGAGAGGAGGGGTCGGGGGGGCCGGGCAGGTGGAGGGGAGAGGTCGGGGGGGCCGCGCGGGCGGAGGGGAGGGGTCGGGGAGGCCGGAGGGGGGGCTGCCGGGTGGAGGGAGGCCGGAGGGGGGGCTGCCGTCGTCGCTGTCGTCGCACGAGAGAACCCTAGAGCTCTAATACCATGTTAGGAGATGAAGACTAGGGTTTGGAGAGAATGAAATGCTTCTCATTGAGGGACTGAAGCCCAATATATATGTACATGTATACACACATAACCCAACCCGACTGTACATTTAACCCGACCCATCTCTATACATTAACAGTAAAAAACTTGAGATTGAAGTAAATCCCTTCTTTTCCCCTCGCACCTCCTTCATTTTGCTGGAAGATATAAGCGGAAGTGTGATGTGGAGAAAATTCAATCATTGGTTTGTTTTAGGCTGATCTAATGAAAACAACATATTTTGCTCAAATATATTACATTTTCTGTTGCACGTATAAGGCTTCAGTTGAAACGACCGACGCTAGTCAAATTTAGCTTTGCCGGGGTGGTTTTGTTTTCCCTGACCAAAAGCAAAATCTTTTGCCTAAAACATTCACGTCATTGAAATTTGAAGCCATGTAAGAGGAGCTTTTGAGAGGGTTAGCCTTCCCTCCAAAAGGCATCTCCCATTTCAACGAAGTTCTAATCTTTCCATCATAGTTTTCCTAGTGAAGATGGACAAATGAGTGCTCCTAGCAGAAGCAAAGTACGAGAAGTTGGAAGTGCTCATTGAGCACTTCGTTGATCAGACTTATGATAATTGTCCATGTTCACCTTCAAACCATCTTCTAAGCATGATTTATGTTCTGATTCTTGAAAGAACCAGAAACCACTCTAAGTAAAACTGGATATCCCTAAAACTGGTTTATTAAACCCATCTCCTTGACCCCAATCCCAGAAGGTTTAAGAATAATCATATAGGGAGAATCTGTATCCTATATTTTCCAGTAGTTAATTTACTCATTGAATGCCCACAAATCATAATAAGATGAAAATCTACAAAGCAGGAGATAGATTGAAGACAACTACTGTTTGGCCAATGAGCACTGCTATTTTGAACATACGATGGGACACATTGCGGAGGAGAGGGGCATCGGCAACGCTCGGTGCGTTGGCCGAGTATGTCCCTTTGTATGTCCAAATAACGTTTACCTTGTCCAACTTCAAATCCGTGCACAATTTGGATTGCCGCTTTCATCATTCTATTTAAACCCCACTTTAGACCACCACCATCCCCATCAGAACAAGAGGTTGCTCTGTAGAAATCCCCAACATGGCCGAACGATGGATCACAAAAGAAGCAGCGAGTCGAGTTCTCCGATTATGGCAAAGCATCGTAGAGTCCATGGACGAGTTGGAGCGCTTGGATGCGCATGGCAGCCGAGTATCGATCCAAGCACTGCAAAGGATCCATGGCTATTGTTGACGCGTTGCATTGGAGCCGTTTGGCAGGGTCATCGCTCAAAGCATGGGCCGCAACGAGCACCGTCCTCCGTCGGAGGCCTTGGACATGATTACCGCTCAAACCTCCCGTTCAAAACGGGAGAGATTGAATATCCTTATTGATGAAATCCGCCCACTAATGCCACAAATCTTGGACGGTGTTGATTGGGGGCGTCGTGCTGCATTGGAAAGGTCAACCAAGGTTGTCTGCACGTCCCTTGTGCCGTGCTCGATCTGCCTCGAGGAGCTGGCGGCCAGAAGCAAGGCTAGGGCGCTGGAGTGCTTCCACAAGTACCATGAGAAGTGCATCTTGGAGTGGCTCTGGAGGGATGCCTCATGTCCTATTTGCAGTTACAGGATGGCCGCCTAGTGAAGCCGTCGGAATCTTGGTTGCAATATGATTTTTGTTTTGGTTGCAATGTGAGACAACCAAAACAAGAATCACATTGCAACCAAGATTCGGACGGCTTCACTCGGCGACCATCCTGTACTTGCAGAAAGGGCATGAGGCGTCCCTCCAGAGCCACTGCAAGATGCACTTCTCGTGGTACTTATGGAAGCACTCCAACGCCCTCGCCTCGCTTCCGGCTGTCAGTTCCTCGAGGCAGATCAGGCATGGCTCAGGGGACGCGACGACGACCTTGGCTGACCTTTCCAATGCAGCACAATGTCCATGATCACCACCGTCCAAGATTTGCGGCATTAGTTGGCGGATTTCATCAACAAGCATATTCAATCTCTTCCATTCTGAACGGGAGGTTTGAGCGATAATCATGTCCAAGACCTCCGACAGAGGACGGTGCTCATCGCGGCCCATGCTTTGATCGAGATGACCCTGCCCAACGTCTCCAATGCAGCGCGTCGACAACAGTTGTGGATCCTTTGCAGCACTTGGATCGATATTTGGCTGCCATGTGCATCCAAGCACTCCAACTCATCTATGGACTCCTCCAACTCGTCCATGGACTCTACAATGCTTTGCCATAGTCGGAGGACTCAACTCGCTGCTTCTTCTGTGATCCACCGATCAGCCATGTTGGGGATTTCTACAGAGCAACCTCTCTTTTTGATGGGGATGGTGGTGGTCTGAAGTGGGGTTTAAATAGGACCAAACCGGCAGTCCAAATCGTGCACGGATTGAAAGTTGGACAAGGTAAATGCTATTTGGACATATAAAGGGACATACTCGGCCAACGCACCGAGCGCTGCCGGTGCCCCTCTCCTCCGCAGTGTGTCCCATCGTATGTTTAAAATAGCAGTGCTCATTGGCCAAACAGTAGTTATCATCAATCTATCTCCTGCTTTGTAGATTTTCATTTTATTATGATTTGTGGGCCCCACTCTATTCACATGAAATTGCATTACAGCATACTTTTAGTAACAGAGCTATCAACTTCCTGAAGTTCCAAGTGTTTTCCATCAAAAATGTTGAGACTGAATTGTTCCTGGCTTCATGTTGGATGGCTTTGATTAAATTCTAATTATCTTTTGATATAATAAATAGTATTATTATTGTACCAGCTTTATTTTAGTAGAGATAGCTGTGTTTATCTCTCGACTCTATTTATGTTACTGAAGTATTGAACTATTAGCTTTCATGAGAATCCAAGTTTTATCTCTCGACTCTTGTTTCCTCATTTACTCTTGCAGATTGCTACTGTGATTTCTGCCACTGTAACCTGGAGTCTTGCTGGAATCAAGGGCATAGGCTGGGGTTGGACCGGAGTTGTGTGGCTGTATAACATCGTTACTTACATGCTACTTGATCCAATCAAAATCGGAGCTCGATATGCTCTTAGCGGGGACGCTTGGAATCTGGTCATAGATAAGAGGGTCAGTATTTCTGTACTTTCATACCCAACCTTGTTTCAGTGACGGCGGTCACAGTTGTTATAGTTACTCCTCTCTCTCTCTCTCTCTCTCTCTCTCTCTCTCTCTCTCACTTGATCCAGTATGTACCTCAGACGGCATTCACTAGCCAGAAAGATTTTGGTCGGGAAGGACGGGAGGCTGCTTGGGCCCAAGAGCAGCGGACGTTGAATGGCCTGCAGCAGTCTGCAGAGCCAAAGAGATTCTCAGAGCGGATCAGAGAGATTAATCAAATGGCTGAAGAGGCTAAAAGGCGTGCAGAGATTGCAAGGTGAGTTTGTTTATAGATCAAATTTTGACAACTTGTGCATTTGGGTATCTTCACTAGCGTCGTTTTTGTGCAGGCAGTAACTAGTGATGCTTTTACAAGATATAGTCTACTTATAAAAGAAAACAACCTATAAACTCATGAACCGAAAGAATCCTCATAATGCTTTTTGTGTGGGGATTAACTACTGATGCTTTTGTAAATTATTGCGTTAGTAAAAAAAGCTAAATTATGACATCATGAATCGAAATACCTCGATCATCATCCGAGTCTTACCCCATCAAGATGGGTTCGCGATTATGGAAGATTGGCAAGAATTTTTCTGACTCGCTGCCCTGCTGTCAACCCTTAAAGATTGGTGTCAAAAACTTAACCAATGCAATTTGGCAAGAGAGTGGCACGCCAAAAAATCTAAAAGGACAGTAGAGAGTCATCTTGTTGGTTATGCAGTTCAGTTAGTAAAATTGTATGGGTTCATTAATGATGACCACTCTTCTTTGGGTTTCGCATGTAAAGAACATGAAAGTAAGTAAAACTAATTGGTAGCCCTTGATGAAGTTTGGGGAAGCTAGAGTGGTGCTCTCTACTGCTCCTTTCTTTCCTTATGAGAGGGTTTAGGTTAGGTATTTTCTCTATAGCGTGGGGGGAGCAAGGACTGCCTTCTCCTTTATATATAAGGTGGTGTCTCACCGTCATGATATTACAACCAACTTACAAGTTAGTTGATACACTTTATGATAGGGTGTGCTGGATTCACATGGAACGTTTATGATCATCAATTTTAGAGTGATTGCATACCGTGCGATTGCTGCATCAAACTCCTTTTTCTAGATTTTCTTTAAGATTCGTGATCTATGCAAGCACACATTTGTGCAATTTTGTCTCATGCAACCAGGGGGTGATCATCAATTCCCTTGTAGTAGGAAAGAGTCTAGACGAAGAGAGTATAAGTCAAGATTTGATACAGGGGGGTATTCTTTTTTTCTGTTTTTTGAAGATGACATATCTGTCCGGGTAGAGCGGCGCCTGTAAGTGCCATTGCACCAGAGAGACCATAGTTCAAAGCCTGCTAACCACAGCAGCACAAAGTGTTTTCCGCACCAAAGACCGAGACTTATTTTTGCCCACAGAAGCACCGCATTATTTATGCGCCACATGGCGCAAGACAAACCCGGGATTCGATCCTGCGATCGGCCGAGAGGGAAATGGCGGGGTAACCGCTGGGATACAACCGTAGTTGTAGACTGCATTCATCAATTATAAACCAAAAAGCTGAAACGAAACAACTTTCCCACTCATGAACCAAAATATCTCTCTCTAAATACTCTTCTCCATGTTAACTGATACATTGTTTCTTGGCCTTTTATGCAGGCTGAGGGAGCTGCACACTCTGAAAGGAAGGGTTGAATCTGTGGCCAAACTCAGGGGCCTCGACATCGACGCCATGAACACTCACTACACTATGTGATAGACCCTAAAGAATGCTTTAGAGCTCCTACAATCAGTCCAATGTGCTCTTCTATTAATGATTATTTCATTAATATTTTTTTCAGTTCTTTTGTTCAAACAGCGAGAAATAGCCCTCTGTCTGTAATGGATAATGGCGTCCATCAACAGCCGTACGTTGGCTGGGTGGCGCGAACATACTTATTTTCATAGTTATTTATTCATCTTGTCATCAGGAAAAGAGTTATGTAAGGTTGATTCTGAGATGGAACTTGTAGCTTCTCAAGGTGTTTTCTTTTATGAACCAAAAAAAAAAGGTGTTTTCTTTTGAGAAATATTATTTGAACATCCTATGGGACATATATGTGGACTTAATACAGATGTGGGAGGCATCGGGTTTCACGGGGAGAGAGAGAGAGAGAGAGAGAGAGAGAGAGAGAGAGAGAGAGAGAGAGAGAGAGAGAGAGAGAGAGAGAGAGAGAGAGAGAGAGAGAGAGAGAGAGAGAGAGAGAGGAGAGAGAGAGAGAGAGAGAGAGAGAGAGAGAGAGAGAGAGAGAGAGAGAGAGAGAGAGAGAGAGAGAGAGAGAGAGAGAGAGAGGATTGTAGGGCTGGGATTTGGTCCGGACGAACCCGAGCAACCCGATCAAATTCTGAATTTGGACAATCACGGACAACAATATTTGAGAATTTGGACGGGCATGGGCAAATTTTTTTTGCCCGAATTTGAATTTGGGCAAACATGGTCACCCATATGAGCAACCCGAGCAACCCGAAGAACCCGAGGAATATATATATATATATATATATATATATATATATATATATATATATATATATATATATATAGGGTCAGGATCGGATGACCCAGCAAATTTTGACCCATTAATAACCCAGCACGCTTTGAGGCACTTAGAGGTTATAGAATGGGCTGATTTTTTGTAGGGATGTTGTCTATGGTATGTTGATCATCCTCACAAAAAATCAGCCCATTCTAAAACCTCTAGGTGCATCAAATGTGCACTTTAAATCAACGGTTTTTGACTGTCAATTTTAACCGTTGATTTGAAGAGCACCCTTTGATGCACCTAGAGGTTTTAGAATGGACTGATTTTTTGTGAGGATGATCAACATATCATAGACAACATGTCTACAAAAAATCAGCCCATTCTAAAACCTCTAGGTGCCTCAAAGGGTGCTGGGTTATTAATGGGTCAAAATTTTGATGGGTCATCCGATCCTGACCCATATATATATATATATATATATATATATATATATATATATATATATATATATATATATATATATATATGAGAAATACTAGAATGCGGCATGCGGTAAGTGCGGCACCTTACCGCAGCCGTCTGATACACCGCTGCGTGCATGCGATGCACGCAGCGCGTGCATCAGACGGCTGCGGTAAGGTGCCGCACGTACCGCATGCCGCAGCATAGCATGCC